>SJYC01099634.1:0-13069 GCA_006408675.1 Madoqua kirkii
ACACACAAACATATATTTTAAATTGCTAATGAAAACGTATAGCCAAATCTTCTTTAAGATATCCAATTTTAGTACCTTAAAATAAGACACATGGAGGAGGAAAAATATCAAACTACATTAGTAAATGAACTTGAGATGGAAGAAATGTTTTTGCAAATAAAGGGAAGAAAAGTGTGCATATGATACAGCTGAATGTAAGAGGCTGTGAAAAATGTGTAGCAAAATTGAGTTATGAGCATACTTATTTTCAAAGATAAAACTAAAATGCTAAAAATAGACTTAAAATTCTCCATAGAGCTTTTTAATAAATCCACTGAACTTTGTATTATTTAAGCCAATTCTGAAACAGTGTACCTAATGCTTAGAAGAATATTTTTGAAATAGAAAAGCATTCCTTCTGTCTATAGTTTTTGTTTCTGTTCTTTTCCTTTTTATTTTCTTTCATCCTTTTTCAACAATTATAGTTTGCTCACCTCATCCTTGCAATTTTACCCATAGATTTCCAGGATAAATAACAATTCCTGCACATACTGAATGGAAGAACTACATTCAAGTCATACTGAGCAATGAAGAAAGAAAAGATCAGAGTGAGAAAGGAGTGCATAGGAGGATGAAAAAAGTTGAATAAAAATGAAACATTTCAAAACTAGCAAGTTAACTTTATAAAATCTAGACTAGAAGGCTTATGTATTAGAGTGTTCTATCTTACTAAATCTTTATCAACTTAATAGGCAGTTATTGTAGATATCAAGCTATTGCCCTCACTACTCAATTTTGTTTGTTTGTTTTATTTTGCCCCATTGACAGGAATGGGTCTGATGGCAATGTAAGGATGGAGGAAACTTTGCAACATCTTGTCATTTTATAGAAAATGAAACAGGCCCAGAAAAGTTAAACATTTTTTCCTGGACTCATAGGATAATTAACAAATATGTAACTTGATTTTAGGTCCCCTGCCTGTAATTGCCTTCCAACAAAATAAGTAAAGCTGATCAGGTTTATTGTCAAATTGCATGTTCTCATTCTAGTCACCATTCTTTTTTGCCAAATGTAGAGTACTTTGTAGGAACAAAATTCTAACTTTTTATGATATTGTAAACAATATTTTATTTTCATTCATACCATTCTTGCTTTATTCATTTAAAATTAACTCTTAAAAAATATTCTACTATGTGGTCTACTAGGCTTTAATTTATGCCTTCCTTTCCCTTTAGTTGAATTTTATTAGACTCAGTCATACTCTCTTCAATGTAGGTTTCACTGGGTTATAGAAAAGCATTTGGTCAACGGTGATATTTCCAACTCTTATACTAAGTTTCAGACACCATAGTTACTGAATGCAGATTTAGTTCTTTAGGGCTAATTTTGTGTCTCTCAAACCAGAGATCTATCCCTAACCCTTCAGAGTTCATAGAAATCTCCTTTAAATTTTGTTTTTGGTCTTTCTCCCCTTCCAGATATTCAAGAAATCAAATAATAACTAGAACTCAGAGAACATAGCATTCATGCATGTGTGCTAAGTCATTTCAGTTGTTTCCGACTCTTTTAGACTTTATAGACCTTATAGACTATAGCCCACCAGTCTCTTCTGTCCATGGGATTCTCCAGGCAAGAATACTGGAGTGGATTGCATTCCCTCCTCTAGAGGATCTTCCCAACCCAGGAATCAAACTTGTGTATCCTGCATCTCCTGCGTTGCAGTTGGATTCTTTGTCACTGAGCCACCGGGTAGGCCCATAGCATTCGGAAAATGACTCTATTAGAAACAAACAAACAAACAAACAGAAGTACTCAAAACAAAAACTTCTCATTGCAATTTAGATGGGAACACAGCAACAACACCCTGATTTTGATACGTGGCCTATCTGGAAACACATTTGGACAGAGCTTGACCCTTTTGTAAATGCTGTCTGAATGCCTTGAATTTATTTAGCTTCCTGACCCAATATGGAATTTTTCTGGGATTTCAAATTTTAAAATTTCAATAAAATATGCTCATATTAGACTCAGTAATTGTAAGGACACATTAAGCGTTATTACTTACATTATCACTGCTCCCTAAGCATGTAAGCATCTTGTATATCCTCACCAGGGATTTTTCTCAGATTTCTAAAGCTTTCCTCTACTTTGTATGTCAATTGGGACTACAAAAGCTCAAGATATTTGACAAATTCTAAATCCCCCTCCTATAACAAGTTGCTAGTTTTGCTTTGTTTTTCATAAGACTTGCTTTTCTGAAAGCAGCTTTAGGTTCACAGAAAAATAGGGTAGAAGCACAGAGATTTCCCATATCTTCTGCCTCCCATGCATGCATAGCTTCCCACATTATCAACATCTCTCCTAAGAGTGGTACATCTCCTATACTTGCTGAGCCTATATTGACACATCATAGCAACTCAAAGGCCATAGTTTACATTATGATTCACTCTTGGTGTTATACATTCTATGGATTTAAAAAATCTATAATGATATGTATCTATCATATTTGTATAATACAGAATATTTTCACTATCATAAATATCTTGTTTGCTTTACCTGTTTATCTCAAAGCTCACCTTACCTACAACTAGCAACCACTGATCTCTTTATTGTGTTGTAGTTTTATATTTTTCCAGGATGTCACATACTTGTGTGTGTTAATTGCTCTGCTGCTGCTGCTAAGTCACTTCAGTCATGTCCTACTCTGACCCCATAGATGGCAGCCTACCAGGCTCCTCTGTCCCTGGGATTCTCCAGGCAAGAACACTGGAGTGGGTTGCCATTTCCTTCAGTTGTATTCAGCTCTTTGCAATCCTATGAACTGTAGCCCACCATACTCCTCTGTCCATTGGATTTTCCAGGCAACAGCTCTGGAGTGGGTTGCCAATCTTTTCTCCAGGAGATTTTCTAAATTCAGGGATAGAATCCAGGTTTCCTGCATCGCACACAGACTCTTTACTGTCTGAGGCACCAGGGAGGCTTGTTACATACTTAAAATCGTATAGTACCCATTATTTTCTTTCACTTAGTAAAATGCATTTAATATTCTCCCATGTAATTTCATGCCTTGATAGCTCGTTTCTCCTTAATATTAAAAACATTCCCATGTGTGACTGTAATACAGTTTACCCATTCCCCTTCTGAAACACATCTTTGTTGAATCCAAGTTACTACAATTATTGATAAAGCTGCTATATGTTTGCATACAGATTTTGTGTGGACATAAATTTTCAAATTGTTTGAGCAAATACCTGAGAGTACAATTTCTGGATTGTGTAAGAATATGTTCAGTCTTCCAAATATGTCTTTTTAAAATTTTATTATTATGTTTTATTTTTTACAATATTATATTGGTTTTGCAACACATCAACATGAATCCGCCATGGGTGCACACATGTTCCCAATCCCGAACTCCTCTCCCACTTTCCCCACAACACACCATCCCTCCGGGTCATCCCAGTGCACCAGCCCCAAGCATCCTGCACCCTGCATCCAAAGTGGCTGTACCATTTTGCATTCCCACCAGCAATGAATTAGATTTTCTCTTGCTTCACTAACATCAAGTCTTGTCAGTGGTGTGGAATTTGGCCATTCTGATAGATGTGTACTGGAATTTCATTGTAATTTGCATTTCCCTGATGACATATAATATGGAGCATCTTCTCACATGCTAATTTTTCCATCTGTAGATCTTCTTTTATGACATGCCTCTTAAGATCTTTGTTGTTGTTCAGTCGCCCAGTCATATCCAAATCTTCCCCATCCCATGGATTAAAGCATGCCAGGCTTCCCTATCCTTCATCATCTCCTAGAGCTGGCTCAAACTCATGTCCATTGAGTTGGTGATGCCATCCAACCATCTCATACTCTGTCATCCCCTTCTCCTCCTGGCTTCACTCTTTCCCAGCATCAGGACTTTCTCTAATGAGTTGGCTCTTTGAATCACAGGACCAAAGTATTGGAGCTTCAGCTGCAGAATCAGTCCTAATGAATATTCAGAGTTGATTTCCTTTAGGATTGATTGGTTTGCACTCCAATTGAGTCCCAAAAATTTTCTCCAAAATCACAGTTTAAAAGCATCATTTCCCTGGTGTGCAACCTTCTTTATGGTCCAACTCTCACATCTGTGCATGACTACTGGAAAAGTCATAGCTTTGACTGTATGTAACTCCGTTGGCAAAGTAATAAGTCTTCATTTTAATATACTTCTTCTTAGGATCAAGTGTCTTTTAATTCCAAGGCTACAGTCACTATCTGCAGTGATTTTGGAGCCCAAGAACATAAAATCTGTCACTGTTTCCATTGTTTCTCCATCTGTTTACCAGATTATTGGGACCCAATGCCATGATCCTGGTTTTCTAAATGTTGAGTTTTAAGCCAGTTATTTCACTTTCCTCTTTCATCTTAATCAAGAGACTCTTTAGTTCCTCTTTGCTTCTTGCCATTAGTGTGGTGTCATCTGCATATTTGAGGTTACTGATATTTCTCTTGGAAATCTTGATTCTGGATTATGCTTCATCCAGCCTGACATTTTGCATGATGTACTTTACATAAAAGTTAAATAAGCAGTGTGACAATATACAGCCTTGATGTACTCCTTTCCCAATTTGGAACCAGTCCTTTGTTTCATGTCTGGTTATAATGTCTGTTGCTTTAATGTCTGTTCAATGTTTTTTGCTTCTTGACCTGCATACTGGTTTCTCACAAGGCAGGTAGTGTGGTCTGGTATTCTCACCTCTTGAAGAAGTTCCCACAGTTTCTTATGATACACATAGTAAAAGGCTTTAGTGTAGTCAGTTAAGAAGAAGTAGATCTTTTTCTGGAATTCTCTTGCTTTTTCTATGATCCAAAAGATATTGGAAATTTGATCTCTGATTCCAATGCCTTTTCTAAATCCAGCTTGAATATCTGGAAGTTCACAGTTTATGCACTGTTGAAGCCTAGCTTGGAGAATTTTCAGCATTACTTTGCTAGCATATGAGATGAGTGCAAATGTGTGGTAGATTGAACATTCTTTGATATTGCCTTTCTTTGAGATTGGAATGAAAACTGTCCTTTTCCAGTCCTGTGGCCGCTATTGACTTTTTCAAATTTGCTGGCATATTGAGTGCAGCACTTTTACAACATCAACATTTATAACTTGAAATAGCTCAGCTGGAATTCTATCACCTCCAGTAGCTTTGTTGGTAGTGATGCTTCTTAAGGCTCACTTGACTTCGCACTCCAGGATGTCTGTCTCTAGGTGAGTGATCACATCATTACAGTTATATGAGCCATTAGGATATTTCTCTTGTATATTTGTATATTGTATATTTGTATATTTGTATATTTCTTCTATGTATTCTTATAATCTTCTTAATATATTCTGCTTCTGTTAGATAAATACCGTTTTTTTCCTTTATTGTGCTCATCTTAGCATGAAATGTTTCCTTGGTATATCTGTAATTTTCTTAAGAGATCTCTAAAATTTCTTGAAGATATCCCTATTCTATTGTTTTCCTCTGTTTCTTTTCATTGATCACTTAAGAATGCTTTCTTATTCCTCCTTGCTATTCTTTGGAACTCTGCATTCAGACGGATATATCTTTCCTTTTCTTCTTTGCCTTTTGCTTCTCTTCTTTTCTCAACTATTTGCAATTCCTTCTCAGACAAGCATTTTGCCTTTTTGCATTTCTTTTTCTTGGAGATGATTTTTATTTCTGCCTCCTGTACAATTTGTTTATTTTTAATCAGCGTATTTACTTCCTTAATGTTGAATTTAAAATATGTTTGTATATTTTTGGATAACATAACTTTATCAAATGTGTCTTGTAAACCTTCTTCCCCCAGAGTGTGACGTATCTTCTCATTCTCTTTATATTTTCTTTCACTGTGCAAAAGTTCTTAATTTTAATGCAGTCCAGCTAATCAGTTATTCTTTCATGGGTCATGCCTTTGGAGTTTTATCTAAAGAGTAACCACTACTATACCTAAGATCCTCCAATTTTTCTCCTATGTTGCATTTAAGAAGCTGCATAGTTTTGTATTTTACATTTATATTTAATTTTCATTTTTAGTTAATTCTTGTGAAGGGTGTAAGGTCTTTTCCCCACATGTGAATGTCCAGTTTTTCAGCAACATATGTTGAAAATATTTCTTTGCTTTATTGTATTGCTTTTGTTACTTTGTCAAAGATCAGTGCATATTTTACTATGTCTATTTTGCTGTGCTTCTGGGTCCTCTGTTCTGTTTCACTGATGTGTTTTCTTTCACATTGTCTTGATTACTGTCACTTTATATAACTGTTGAAGTATGATAGTGTCAATCCTCTAATGCTCTTCAACTTTTTTAATCTTGTATTAGCTATTCAGGATATTTCTCCTTTTTATATCAACTTTAGAATTAGTTTGTTGATATTTAGATTATCTTTGATTATTATATTGTGACTGCAGATAGTTGTGTTAAAAAAAAAGTTTCAGAATTCAAAGAAAGATCAAACAAAGCAAAGAAAAAAAAAGTTCTGAACCTCAGAAAATAGCAATGTCTTCATCAGTTTCATAGACAAAATTTCCTGTGTAAGCAATTAAACCATTCTCTTTCATTATTCTAGGTAGTTTCTAGTATTCCCAAGAGCAGGATGCACTTAATGAAAGAAGTGACTACTCTTTCAGTAGGGGCACCTAAATCTTTAGTCTAATGACAGTTTGTTGATCTCAGTTGTATGGGTCCCTTAGATGCTTTGCTTTTTTAGGGTCGTGATTAATATATTCAGCATTGAGTAAATACATGTTCCTGAGTATATATTATGCCTTGGTGGTAAAAACAAATAAAACAAAGATCTTCCTTAGATATTATATATACTGATATTATACATTATACCATGAAAGAATTAATAAAGAAGTGGTATATTTATTTATTCAAAAATATTTTCTGCTTATTTGATCCAATAAACTCTACCAAATACTAGAAATACAGCAGTAAACAGAGACAATGTTTTTCCTATGAAGTAGCTTACATTCAAGATGGGTGACATAGCTAATAAGCGGTAAAAAACTAAATATTTTTGGCTTGTTTATTTGAAAACAAAAGCAAATCAGGGTAAATGGGCTATAGAGTCATCTGTGTGGTACTCTTTTTTAATGGTAGAATCAAGGGAGACTTCCTGGAAGAGGTGATATTTTTGACCAGTGTTCCAAATAATGTGCACAAATTGGAAGGATTCTTGCAAAGTCCTTGGAAGCACAGTTCCTGGTGTAGGAGAAAAAGAAAGCACAGAAGCACAAGCATTTTTGATATGTTTGAGATGAAAGGAAGCTGGCTGGCTTGAGTGTAGCAAGCTACAGAGAAAAGGTATTAGAAGAGAGTTAGTGTGACATCTGTGAAACAGGTAAGAGAGTACTTTATAAGCCACCGAAAGTGTTTTGAATTTTTAGCACACAGGATATGTAGTCTAATATTTTTCATCTATGCCTTTAACTGTGATCCTATAGGATCTACATGTCTGAATCCATGTTGTTTTATGTCCTTGAAACTTCAAGACTTCAGCCACTTAATGTGAAGGGCCAACTCATTGGAAAAGACCTTGATACTGGAAATGATTGAAGGCAGGAGGAGAAGGGGATGACAGAGGATGGGATGGTAGGATCACCTCACCAACTCAACAGACATGAGTTTGAGCAAACTCCAGGAGAGAGTGAAGGACAG
Source organism: Madoqua kirkii (assembly GCA_006408675.1). Taxonomy (NCBI): domain Eukaryota; kingdom Metazoa; phylum Chordata; class Mammalia; order Artiodactyla; family Bovidae; genus Madoqua; species Madoqua kirkii. Next base: position 7,663 of record SJYC01099634.1, read on the forward strand.
GAAAGCCTGGTCCATGGGGTCACAGAGTCAAAAATGATTGAGCGGTTGAGCAATAAATTATTGAATATCATTTGCTCAGTGAAGATTCTCTTGACTAAAAGCGTAATATGACTCCAAACTTTAGCAAGATTAAAACAATGAAGAGCATATACTGTACAGAAAAATGCATTCTTCTTAAAAATTGTGAGGGTTCTCTTATCTAGGATGGGATGGTAGGATCACCTCACCAACTCAACAGACATGAGTTTGAGCAAACTCCAGGAGAGAGTGAAGGACAGGAAAGCCTGGTCCATGGGGTCACAGAGTCAAAAATGATTGAGCGGTTGAGCAATAAATTATTGAATATCATTTGCTCAGTGAAGATTCTCTTGACTAAAAGCGTAATATGACTCCAAACTTTAGCAAGATTAAAACAATGAAGAGCATATACTGTACAGAAAAATGCATTCTTCTTAAAAATTGTGAGGGTTCTTTTATCCTGTATTTTACTGTGGCCAATCAGGGAATCTGATATTTAAAGAAGTGGAAAAGAGATTTTAAAAATGTTGGAAAAATGGAGATTGTATAAGTCTTGAAAATAAGAAAATAAAAACATAGGTATAAGGAAGATTGGGAGACTGGCTGCAGTGAATGCAGTTGATGTCTCACTTTATTTCCTTCTACACACCTGAGTTCACCCTCAAGTACAAAGCTGGTGGACAGCCGCTTTGCCTGTAGCTTTCGATTTCAAGGACTAAAGTCTCTCAGCTGCTTCTTGATTCAAAGTCTTCCTCTGGTACCATGAGGATCTGCTCAGTGTTAGCAAAGCATCCTGATTTGATGATAAATGAATGTCATAGAAGTAAGAAATAAGGACTGGATATTCAAATAAATGCTACTTTCACATTTAATGCTTGTTTGATCTTGAGATGGTAAATGCTAGTAAATGCCCTGATTTTTCCTGTGGTTGTGTATGGATGTGAGAATTGGACTGTAAAGAAGGCTGAGAGCCGAAGAATTGATGCTTTTGAACTGCGATGTTGGAGAAGATTCTTGAGAGCCCCTTGGACTCTAAGGAGATCCAACCAATCCATTCTGAAGATCAGCCCTGGTATATCTTTGGAAGGAATGATGCTAAAGTTGAAACTCCAGTACTTTGGCCACCTCATGTAAAGTGTTGACTCATTGGAAAAGACTTTGATGCTGGAAGGGATTGGGGAAGGAGGAGAAGGGGCTGACAGAGGATGAAATGGCTGGATGGCATCATTGACTTGATGGACTTGAGTCTGAGTGAACTCTGGGAGTTGGTGATGGACAGAGAGGCCTGGCATGCTGCGATTCATGGGGTCACAAAGAGTCAGACAAAACTGAGTGACTGAACTGAACTGAATTAATTGATAATTAGCTTTGTTATTCAAAGCTGCTTTAGCAAGTTCACTCATTGATAAAAGAAAATGTGAAAGTTTTAATTTCTGTGAGTTTTCCGACAATGTGTATTATAAGATTTTACCTTTTTTTTTGACAATTAAATGGTATATCGTATCTGTTTTAATTTGCATTTTGTAATTTCTCTAATAAATTTTATTGATTTATGTCTTTACTTTTACTGCCTAGTCATATTTTCCATCATAAGAATTTTATATTCACTTATTTTGTCTATTTCATTATTTGAATTTCTTTTCTTGTTGATTAATGAAATATAAATATTAGAATATGTTTATGGAAAAATCTTGATGATAGAATAAGATGCCAAAGATTCTTGTCAGTTAGAAGCCTGAATGTTTGGGAAAAACAATTTGAACTGTAATTTCTGTGTGTCACCTTGCAAATGTTATTGCCTTTATGATTATATCTGAAGAATAATAAGGCAGCATAAGTAAATGAATATTTAATGGTTTAATTTATCAGTTTTTATTGATACAAGTTACTTTTCTAAACTTGTATACTTTATACATAATCAACTACTATTCAAATGTGAGTTTATTTTAATTTACCATGCAACTATTTTTATGAGGTTGAATACATGCCATGCATAAGATATAAAGGCATATATGATTCACTCCCTGTATATATACAGGGCTTCCCTGGGCACTTTTTTTTTTTTTAATATCTTGCAGGTATCTGCTTCTAGCATGTATCTCAGATTTTCATTCTGCTGATAGTACCTCTGTTATAAAATTATTTAAAGCTTTGGTAAGCAGGTTTCATTATTCAATATTTGTGTTTTTAATCTTTAAATCCATCCAGTTATAAAGTTAAAAGTATGCTCTATATTTTCTTATACACTGATACATTTTAAAATCCACATGTATATCTTTGTCTATGTGAAAATTAATGTTTTTGACGCTATTATGTGAGAAACAATTTTATAGTTCCACATGCATAACAACTAGTATAACAACAATAATTTAATTATTCATTAACTATTTCTTTCCATCACACATTTAACAATGATCTATGAAACATTGCCTTCTCTGTCAGGCAATGTCATAGGCAATAGAGTTTAGAAAAATAAACATGGTCTGTGCTTCCTAGGAGTGTCATGGAGATGAGGGGACAGAGCAGTAATAGCCAGTTCCTTAGCCTAGACTTAGAGTAGAAATTAAGTTCAAGCTTTAGTTCAGTAACTTTTCATTTGTTTGATTCCTTTTGTTTTTGAGAGATGATAAATCATCTGGTTTGTTGCAGACTGTTTGAGTTGTACTGGATGCTAGACTTGAACAGCACACTCATACTGAAGCTTTTACTGATTTTTAGCAGCTCTGAAGGTGCAGAGAGGAGCCTTATGAGGTTAAAATTGAATAATGCCCTTCTCCCTAACAGTATGTACCAGATGAATGAGTGTTGCTGGGCTTAGTAAATTGCTTCAGTCATCTGACTCTTTGTGAGCGCATGGACTGTACTCCACCAGACTCCTCTGTCCATGGGATACTTGAGGCAAAAATAGTTGCCATGCCTTCCTCCAAGGATATTACCAAGGTAGGCATCCAGCTAGTCTCTTACGTGTCATGAATTGGCAGGTGGGTTTTTTTACCAATAGTGCCACCTGGGAAGCCCAGGTGAACAATATTACCAGACTCCCTGTCCATGGGATACTTGAGGCAAAAATAGTTGCCATGCCTTCCTCCAAGGATATTACCAAGGTAGGCATCCAGCTAGTATCTTACGTGTCATGAATTGGCAGGTGGGTTTTTTTACCAATAGTGCCACCTGGGAAGCCCAGGTGAACAATATCCTATACCCAAAGAGAGCTCTGGGCTTCCCTCACAGCTCAGTTGGCAAATCATCAGCCTACAATGCAGGAGACCCCAATTCAGTTCCTGGGTCGAGAAGATGCCCTAGAGAAGGAAATGACAACCCACTCCACTATTCTTGTATGAAGAATCACAGGGACAAAGAAGCCTGGTGGGCTACAGTCCATGGGGGTTGCAAGAGTCGGACACAACTTGGTAACGAAACCATCACCACCACCAAAGAGAGCTCCAAGACTCTCGGTACTCAAGGAAGGCAAAAATAAATAAGAAGAGAGACCTAATAAAAGTATGTGAATATTTTTCTCGCTAGTGAAGAAAGAAACTTGAAGTAGGTCACCGAATACCAGTTGTATATCCTGTTATTCCAGGTCTAATGCCACACTCTGATTCTACATCTAATGCCAAAACACTACATTGAAATTATAAAGCATAAATACATGTTGAAATACTTTATCTTTTATATCACAGAACAATCCTTTATTTTTCTATTTAAAATTTTGTTAAAATTAGTTAGTTTTAAAGTTATTAATATGATAATAAAAATGTGTGTGAGGAAACAAGTAGTTTTGTTCCATACCAGGGAATAATAGCAAACCTTTTCCCACATTTTTCCTAGTTTTCCTAGTAAATGGCCAACAGTTCTATGTTGAGGCCATCCTGGGACAGGACTTCCCTTATATTCTCTGCTTTAACTCCTGTCTGAAGAACCTACATAATAGTATGTACATGTGAGCAGGCATGCATGTGTGCTTAGTCATGTCCTATTCTTTGTGACCTCATGGACTGTAACCTGACAGACTCCTCTGTTCATGAAATTTTCCAGTCAAGAATACTGGAGCGGGATGCCATTTTCTCTTCCAAGGGATCTTCCCAACTCAGAGATCAAGTCCAAGACTCTGATGTTTCTTGCATTTGCAGGTGGATTCTTTGCCACTGTGTGACCTGGGAAACCTCCTACATAATGGTATTTGATGAAAATTTCCAGAGTTGTTTTGCAAAAGTGAAAAACCCCACCAAATGGAAGAGGTTAATTACTTGATGACCATCAACAGGTAGCCCCAGGACTCCTGGAGCCTAAAGATTGAGAATGTTAAGTCCTGTGATACCACTCTTTTCCCTCATTATCAGATCAGCCAATCAGAGGATCAAAATCTGAATACATAGCCTGTAACACCCCCTCCCTCACCTGTCTTGTAAAACTACTTTATTAAAACTCTTCAGGGAGCTTGGAGCTTTTTTGAGGATGAGCCACACATCTTTCATGGTCCTGAAATAGACCTTACTCTGCTCCAAACTCCAGTATTTCAGTTTGACCTCATTGTGCGTGTGAACACGAACCTGCATTAATATTTATAGATTCTTTTCCTCTAATTTTCTAGCTTTTTATGAGTCACCTAAATTAAAACTTGTTACTTTATTATGTTACTTTATTTTGGACATGAAATTAAAAGTTGTGCACTTTTCTAAATCATCAGTGCCCTGATTCAGCTTGAAAACATACTAGCTTTTCTCTGTAAGGCTGCCATTCTTTCCTCATGGTCAGCAGTCCATGAACTCTTGCTTGTTTGTCAATAACATCATGGTTTGGGCTCAACTCTCAAGGTTCACTTAGTTAAATCCCTCTTGCTATCAACATTGTAAGCTCTCAAGATGCCAGATCAAGGTTGTCAGTGAAGTTTGTGGCCAGACAAGCAGAACAACTTACAGGATGAAATGATGACCTTGGTTCACAAGTATCAGCTCTCAATTAATGAGCTAACTTGCTAGAACTATCTATCAACTACTCAAGAAAAAGGCTTTTGTAAAGAAAACAGGTGCTCTTTTTTTCTTCCTTCAAGTTTATTGCAAAAGAGGTCTGATGTTTTTAACCTGGAACACATAAAGTAATTTCCAGATGGTATTAAGGATTTCAATAAAGTTCATAAACCTCCATAATATGTAAAACTAGAATTAATGCACACCTGAGAATAAATGATCCCTTTTTTATAAGCCAATTTTCATTATCCAGTTCTTCCACATTTAGTCAGTAAGAAAAAAAAAATCACTTCTTAAAATATTTAATGCCTAAGATATTAGAGCAAAATTGAATTTATCTGACATTTATGGTGTAGTTGTCATAGTTTAATTTTCCTTCTTGGTTTTATTGAACTGATTGAATTGTTACTCTTGCATTA
>SJYC01099640.1:0-12537 GCA_006408675.1 Madoqua kirkii
AACAATTTCATCACAATATATAAATTGTACAACATGTAAATTAGAAGTAAAAGCAAGCATAAAGACACACACACCAAAAATACCCTCCATGCATAGTTTTGTAAAATATGCTTGTGGCCACAAGTATAGATGTTTCCATAAACAAAAGCAAAACAGAAAAGTAAAATTATGTGTGACAATCTGATGAATCATAAAAATAGACATTTTTTTCAAAGAGAATAATTCATGACTAACACGTATTTGAAAAGATGATTGGTTTCATTAATAAAAAAGTCACATGAAAATTAAAATTGCAAATATACAATTGATAAAAATCGGAAGAATATATAATTTTAGTGTAAATGTTGCAAAGCAGAAACAGGATTATTTTTCTTATTTACTGTGGATAAAGAAAAAAAAGTCACCCTACTGTAGCATAATCTGAAAGTACCTTGCTAAGTTAAACGTACTTAAGAGTCATTAAAACTCATTATAGCTATTGAATATTATTGCAAATGCAGACACTCATGTAAGTCTTAAGGCCACAAGCATGAAGCAGTTGTGTCTGTGACAGTATAAAATAAGAGACAGTGTTTGAGCACACCAACAAATACTGCATACTGTTAAAGATGTTTTCAATATTCAGATTCAATGTTATACTTTTCTTGAGTTTTAACAGTGATATCATCTTCATTGGTATTAACTTCCTTCATGTGTATATTCACATATGTATCTCCTAAGTAGTATTTTAGGATTTCTCTCAATGCAGTAAATAAACATAAATGTATTAAGATCTAAACTATTTGAAAATTTTCTCCTTGACGTTTCCATTATCTATTGAGAATCATTGATTAAATCCTCACAAAAAACAAGAGGCTACTGTATCATACTTAACAAAATCATACTCTTAACTTTATTTGTGCCTACTTTCACTTATTTGAACATTTTTCTTCTCTCTAATTCTGTATAATTTTGCTATTCAATAATGACTGTGTATCTCTAGAAATATACATGTCATTTGTGCAAATTCTTATTTCTTATACCCTTGGCTTCAGCAATACAAGAACCAAGAACTTCCTGATGTTCAAGCTGGTTTTAGAAAAGGCAGCGGAACCACAGATCAAATTGCCAACATCCGCTGGATCATCGAAAAAGCAACAGAGTTCAAAAAAACCATCTATTTCTGCTTTATTGACTATGCCAAAGCCTTTGACTGTGTGGATCACAATAAACTGCGGAAAATTCTGAGAGATGCTGGAATACCAGACCACCTGACCCGCCTCTTGAGAAATCTGTATGCAGGCCAGGAAGCAACAGTTAGAACTGGACATGGAACAACAGACTGGTTCCAAATAGGAAAAGGAGTACGTCAAGGCTGTATATTGTCACCTTGCTTATTTAACTTATATGCAGAGTACATAATGAGAAATGCTGGGCTGGAAGAAACACAAGCTGGAATCAAGTTTGCTGGGAGAAATATAAATAACGATATGCATATGACACTACCCTTATGGCAGAAAGTGAAGAGGAACTAATAAGCCTCTTGATGAAGGTGAAAGAAGAGAGTGAAAAAGTTGGCTTAAAGCTCAACATTCAGAAAATAAAGATCATGGCATCTGGTCCCATCACTTCATGGGAAATAGATGGGGAAACAGTGGAAACAGTGTCAGACTTTATTTTGGGGGGCTCTAAAATCACTGCAGATGATGACTGCAGCCATGAAATTAAAAGATGCTTACTCCTTGGAAGGAAAGTTATGACCAACATAGATAGCATATTGAAAAGCAGAGACATTACTTTGCTGACTAAGGTCCGTCTAGTCAAAGCTATGGTTATTCCAGTGGTCATGTATGGATGTGAGACTTGGATTGTGAAGAAGGCTGTGTGCCGAAGAATTGATGCTTTTGAACTGTGGTGTTAGAGAGGACTCTTGAGAGTCCCTTGAACTGCAAGGAGATCTAACTAGTCCATTCAGAAGGAGATCAACCCTGGGCTTTCTTTGAAAGGAATGATGCTAAAACTGAAAGTCCAGTACTTCGGCTACTTCATGTGAAGAATTGACCCATTGGAAAAGACTCTGATGCTGGGAGGGATTGGGGGCAGGAGGAAAAGAGGACGACAGAGGATGAGATGGCTGGATGGCATCACTGACTCAATGGATGTGAGTCTGACTGAACTCCAGGAGTTGGTCATGGACAGGGAGGTCTGGAGTGCTGTGATTCATGGGGTGGGAAACAGTCAGGCACGACTGTGTGACTGAACTGAACTAACCATTATTATCTTTGAAATTCATTCTAAAACTATAATATTATGCATATTAAGACTTGATTATTTACCTTAATAAAACTCACGGGATTGATATTCTGCAACTTTAATGTTACAGAGTTTTGTTTTTAAGCTAGTTAATGTAGCAGCTCTTACAGATAACCATGCCAACAGTTTTAAATTCTGCAATCATGATAATTGTAGGAATGATACAATTATAAATCCATTTATTTGGTTATTCAGAAGGGTGTTGTTCAGCCTCCAAATGTTGGAATTTTTAGTAGTTTTTCTCCTGTAATTGAGATCTAATTTTAGTGCATTATGGTCAGAAAAGATGCTTGGAATGATTTTGATTTTTTTGAATTTATCAAGGTTAGATTTTAAATCCATTTGTTTGGGAGCCAATGTTTCTGGATGTGTGTGTATGTATATGTATGTGTGAGTGTGTATGTGCACGCAGTTTGGATTGCTTGGAAAGAATAAAGAATTAGCATACATATTTGTGCTATGTTGTTATTGTTCAGTCCCTAAGTCACTAACTCTTTGTCAACCTATGGAGTGCAGCATGCCAGGCTTCCCAGTCCCAGTCTTTCAGTTTCTCCCAGAGTTTGCTCAAATTAATGTCCATTGAGTCGGTGATAGTATCTAACAGTCTCATCCTCTGCTGCCCTCTTCCTCTTTTCATCTGGATATTTTTCAATGAGTGGCTCTTCCCATCAAGTGGCCATCACTTGCAGCCTTAGTTCTTTCAATGCACATCCTTTAGGATTGACTGGTTTTATCTCCTTGCTATTCAAGGGACTCTCAAGAGTCTTCTCCAGCATCACAATTCAAAAGCATCAGTTCTGTGGCACTTAACATTTTTATGGTCAAACTCTCACATCTGTGCAGCACTTTAACATCATCATCTTTTAAAATAGCTTTTAAATAATCCTATGAAGAAGGCTGAGTGCCGAAGAATTGATGCTTTTGAACTGTGGTGTTGGAGAAGACTTTTGAGAGTCCCTTGTACTGCAAGGAGATCAAACCAGTCCATTCTAAAGATCAGCCCTAGGATTTTTTGGAAGGAATAATGCTAAAGCTGAAACTCTAGTACTTTGGCCACCTCATGTGAAGAGTTGACTCATTGGAAAAGACTCTGATGCTGGGAAGGATTGGGGGCAGGAGGAGAAGGGGAAGACAGAGAATGAGATGGCTGGATGGCATCACTGACTCGATGAACAAGTCTGAGTGAACTCCAGGAGATGGTGATGGACAGGGAGGCCTGGCTTGCTGCAATGCATGGGGTCACAAAGAGTCGGACACGACTGAGGGACTGAACTGAACTGAAACAGAATTTTAAATAGCTCCACTAATTACATCATCTCCACTAGGTTTATTCATAACAATGTTACCTAGAGTGAGAGTGAAGTCGCTCAGTCATGTCTGACTCTTTGCGACCCCATGGACTGTAGCCTACCAGGCTTCTCTGTCCATGGGATTCTCTAGGCAAGAATACTGGATTGCATTACCATTTCCTTCTCCAGAGGATCTCCCTGCCCCAGGGATCAAACCCGGGTCTCCTGCATTGGAGGCAGACACTTTAACCTCTGAGCCACCAGGGAAGCCCAACAATGTTACCTAAGGCCTATTCCACTTCATACTTCAGGATTCCTGGCTCTTTGTGAATGACCACACTATGGTCCTATCCAAGTCATTAAGACCTCTTTTGCATAGCTGTATAATTTATGTGCATCCTTGCCACATCTTAACTTCTTATGCTATTGTTAGGTCCTTGCCATTTCTGCCCTTTATTATGTCCATTCTTGCATGAAATATTTCCTTGGTATCTCCAATTTTCTTGACGAGCTCTCTAGTCTTTCCCATTCTAGTATTTTCCTCTACATCTTAGCTTTGTTCATGAAAGCAGGCTTTTTTTTTTTTTTTTTAACCTATCCTCACTATTCTCTGGAGCTCTGCATTCAGTTGAGTATATCTTTCCCTTATCCCTTTTCCATCTCTTCTCAGCTATTTGGAAAGCCTCCTCAGGCAACAACTTTTCCTTCCTCTCTTTCTTTTTCTTTGAGATGATTTAGCTCACAACCTGCTATACTATGTTATGAATTCCTATCCATAGTTTTTCAGACATTCTATCAGATCTATTCCTAGCAATCTATTTATCACCTCCAAGATATAATCATAAGGGGTCTGATTTAGTTCATACATGAATGGACTTGTGGTTATCCTTCAGTTCAGTTCAGTTCAGTCTCTCAGTTGTGACCGACTCTTTGTGACTCCATGATTTGCAGCATTCCAGGTCTCCGGGTCCAGAATCACCAACATCCAGAATCTAATCAAACTCATGCCCATCGAGTCAGTGATGCCATCCAGCCATCTCATCCACTGTTGTCCCCTTCTCCTCCTGCCCCCAATTCCTCTCAGCATCAGAGTCTTTTCCAATAAGTCAGTTCTTCCCATGAAGTAACCAAAGTATTGGAGTTCCAGCTTTAATATCAATCCTTCCAATGAATACCCAGGACTAATCTCCTTTAGAATGGACTGGCTATATCCCCTTGCAGTCCAAGAGACCCTTAAGAGTCTTTTCCAACACCACAGTTTAAAAGCATCAATTCATTGGTGTTCAGCTTTCTTCTCAGTCCAACCATTACATCCATATCCGACCACTTGAAAAAACCATAGCCTTGACTAGAGGGACCTTTGTTGGCAAAGTAATGTCTCTGCTTTTGAATATGCTATCTAGGTTGGTCATAACTTTCCTTCCAAGAATTAAGCTTCTTTGAATTTCATGGCTGCAGTCACCATCTGCAGTGATTTTGGAGCCCAAAAATATAACGTCTGACACTGTTTCCCAATCTATATCCCATGAAGTCATGGAACCAGATGCCATGATCTTCGTTTTCTGGACGTTGAGCTTTAAGCCAACTTTTTCACTCCCCTCTTTCACTTTCATCAAGAAGGTTTTTAGTTCCTCTTCACTTCCTGCCCTAAGGGTGGTGTCACCTGCATATCTTAGGTGATTGATATTTCTCCCAGCAATCTTGATTCCAGCTTGTGCTTCTTCTAGCCCAGCATTTCTCATGATGTACTCTGCGTGTAAATTAAATAAGCAGGATGACAATACACAGCTTTGATGCATTCTTTTTCCCACTTGGAACCAGTCTGTTGTTCCATGTCCAGTCCTAATTGTTGCTTCCTGACCTGTATATAGGTTTCTCAAGAGGCAAGTCAAGTAGTTTGGTATTCCCAACTCTTCCAGAATTTTCCACAATTTATTGTGATCCACACAGTCAAAGTATTTGGCATAGTTAATAAAGCAGAAATAGATATTTTCTGGAACTCTCTTGCTTTTGCCATGATCCAGCAGATGTTGGCAACTTGCTCTCTGGTTATCTTGCCTTTTCTAAAACCCCTTAAATGTCTAGAAGTTTACGGTTCATGTATTGCTGAAGCCTGGCTCAGAGAACTTTGAGCATCACTTTACTAGCATGTGAGGTGAGTGCAATTGTGTGGTAGTTTGAGCATTGCCTTTCTTTGGGATAGGAATGAAGACTGACCTTTTCCAGTCCTGTGGCCACTGCTGAGTTTTCCAAATTTTCTGGTATATTGAGTGCAACACTTTCAGAGCATCATCTTTCAGAATTTGAAATAGCTCTACTAGAATTCCATCACCTACACTAGCTTTGTTCATAGTCATACTTCTAAGGCCCACTTGACTTCACATTCCAGGATGTCTGGCTCTAGGTGAGTGATCACACCATTGTGATTATCTGGTTGATTGGAACCAGTCTGTTGTTCCATGTCCAGTCCTAATTGTTGCTTCCTGACCTGTATATAGGTTTCTCTAGAGGCAAGTCAAGTAGTTTGGTATTCCCAACTCTTCCAGAATTTTCCACAATTTATTGTGATCCACACAGTCAAAGTATTTGGCATAGTTAATAAAGCAGAAATAGATATTTTCTGGAACTCTCTTGCTTTTGCCATGATCCAGCAGATGTTGGCAACTTGCTCTCTGGTTATCTTGCCTTTTCTAAAACCCCTTAAATGTCTAGAAGTTTACGGTTCATGTATTGCTGAAGCCTGGCTCAGAGAACTTTGAGCATCACTTTACTAGCATGTGAGGTGAGTGCAATTGTGTGGTAGTTTGAGCATTGCCTTTCTTTGGGATAGGAATGAAGACTGACCTTTTCCAGTCCTGTGGCCACTGCTGAGTTTTCCAAGTTTTCTGGTATATTGAGTGCAGCACTTTCAGAGCATCATCTTTCAGAATTTGAAATAGCTCTACTGGAATTCCATCACCTACACTAGCTTTGTTCATAGTCATACTTCTAAGGCCCACTTGACTTCACATTCCAGGATGTCTGGCTCTAGGTGAGTGATCACACCATTGTGATTATCTGGTTGGTGAAGATATTTTTTTCTACATTTTTGTGTATTCTTTCCACCTCTTCTTAATATCTTCTGCTTCTGTTTGGTCCATACCATTTCTGTTTTTATCAAGCACATCTTTGCATGAAATCTTTACTTTCTTCAATTTTAGCCTGAATTTTTCAATAAAGAGCTCATTATCACAGCCACAGGCCCAGATCTTGTTTTTGCTGAAAACGGAACATTTACCCACTTAAGCATTCTAGAAAGTATACTTCCAAGGACAGAGGAGCCGAGTGGGCTATAGTCCATGGGGTTGCAATGACTGATGAATTAACACTTTTACTGTTTAATATTCTGTCTAGGTTTGTCATAACTGCCTTCTAAGGAACAAGCATCGTTTAATTTCATGGCTGCAGTCACCATCCACTGTAATTTTGGAACCCAAGAAAATAAAATCTTGCACTGTACCTACTTTTCCCCCTTCTATTTGCTATGAAATGATGGGACTCTATGCCATGATCTTAGTTTTTTGACTGTAGAGTATTAAGTCGGTTTTTTCACTCTCCTGTTTCTAATAAATCAAGAGGCTCTTTAGTTTCTTTACTTCCTGCCATTAGGGTAGTATCATCTGCATATCTGAGGTTGTTGATATTTCTCCAGGCAATCCTGATTCCATCTTGTGATTCATCCAGTCAAGTATTTCACATGATATTCTCTGCATATAAGTTAAATAAATAGGGTGACCATATACAGCCTTTGTGTATCCCTTTCCTAATTTTGAATCAGTCCATTGTTTCATGTCCAATTCTAACTGTTGCTTCTTGACCTGCATACAAGATTCTTAGGAGACGGGGTGGGTGGTCTGATATTCCCTTCACTTTAAGAATATTCCACAGTTTGCTGTGATCTACAAAGTGTTTCATATAGTCAATGAGGCACAAGTAGATATTTTTCTCAAATTCCCTTCTTTTCTCTATTATCCAAAGAGTTTTGGCAATTTGATTTTTTGTTCCTCTGACTTTGCTAAACCCAACTTGTACATCTGAAATTTCTCAGTGCATATACTACTGAAGCCTAGCTTGAAGGATTTTGAGCATGATCTTGCTGCCATGTTAAATGAGTAAAATTGTCCTGTAGTTTGAACATTCTTGACATGGCCCTTCTTTGGGATTGGAAATAAAATTGATTTTTTCCAGGCTTGTGGCTACTGTTATATTTTACAAATTTGCTGGTATATTGAGTACAGAACTTTAACAGTGTAATCTTTTAAGATTTTAAATAGCTCTGCTGAAATTCTGTAACCTCCACTAGCTTTGTTCATAGTGATACTTACTAAGACTCACTTGACCTCACACTTCAGTATATCTGGTTCTTGCTGAGGAACCACAACATCATGGTTATCTATGCTTAAGACATCTTTTGTGCAGTTCTTCGATGCATTCTTAGCACTTCTTCTTAATTTCTTCTGCTTCTTTTTGGCCCTTTACCATTTCTGTACTTTAGAGTGTTCATTCTTGTATGAAATCCTTGCTTGGTATCTCCAGTTTTCTAGAACCGGTCTCTAGTCTTTCCCATTCAAATGTTCAAAGACTTCTTACTCTCCTTGCTATTCTCTAGAACTCTCCATTCAGCTGAGTTTTACTTTCTCCCTTCTTTTTCCATTCTCTTTTTTCCTCAGTTATTTGTAAAGCCTCCTCAGATGGCCACTTTGCCTTCTTGCAATTATTTTTCTTCAGGATGGTTTTAGTCACACCTCCTGTATAGTGTTATGAACCTCTGTCTATAATTCTTTATGCACTCTACCAGATCTAGTTCTTTGAATATATTTATCATTTCCATGGAATAATAATCATAAGGAATTGTTTTTTTAGGTCATACCTGAATGGCTTAGTAGTTTTCCCTACTTTCTTCAAATTATATCTGAATTTTGCAATAAGGATCTCATGATCCTTATGAGTCACACTTAATCCCAGACTTTGATTTTGCTGACTGTATAGAGCTTTTCCATCTTCAGCTACAAAGATTATAATCAATCTGCTTGTAATATTAACCATTTGGTGATGTCCACGTGTAAAGTTGTCTCTTGTATTGGAAAAAGGCATTTGCTAAGACCAATGTTTTCTTTTGACAAACTTTGATAGACTTTGTCCTGCTTCATTTTGTACTCCAAAGCCAAATTTGCCTATTAATCCAGGTATCTCTTTTGTTCCTATTTTTGCATTCTAATCTCCTATGATTTCTTTTTTTTGCTATTTGTTCTAGAAGATCTTTTATGTTTTTATAGAACCAGTCCACATGAGCTCTTCAGCATCAGTGGTTAAGGCATAGACTTCTATTACTTTGGTGCTGAATGGTCTGCCTTGGAATGAATCGAGGTCATTCTGACATTTTTGAGATTGTATCCACGTAGTGCATTCTGGACTGTTCTGTTGATTATGAGGGCTACTCCATTTCTTCTCAGGAAATCTTGCCCACAGTAGTAGATATAATCATCATTTATATTAAATTCACCCATTCCAGTTCGTTTTAGTTCACTGATTCCTAAGATGTTAATGTTCACTCTTGTCATCTCCTGCTTGATTACATTCAATGTAAACTGACTCATGGAACTAACATTTCAGGTTACTATGCAATATTGTTCTTTATAGCACTGGGCTTTGCTTCCAATGCCAGACATATCCACAACTGAACATCATTACTGCTGTGATTCTGCTGTTTCATTCTTTCTGGAGCTTAGCAATTGCCCTCTACTTTTCCCCAGTAGCACACTGGACAACTTCTGACCTATGGAGCTTATTTTTCAGTGTCAAATCTTTTTGCTTTTTCATACTGTTTATATGAATTTCATAAACATAAAAGTATACTGCTTTGTTGTTACCTAGTGTTTGGTATTCATATGGAAGTGATGAAATTTTATCTTGCATGATCAGTTGCTTTTTGTCTCATTTACTTGTCACTAAGAACCTAGATAGCATGTTGAAAAGCAGAGACATTACTATGCCAACAAAGGTCTATCTAATCAAAGCTATGGTTTTTCCAGTAGTCATGTATGGATGTAATGATCAGTTGCTTTTTGTCTCATTTACTTGTCACTAAGAACCTAGATAGCATGTTGAAAAGCAGAGACATTACTATGCCAACAAAGGTCTATCTAATCAAAGCTATGGTTTTTCCAGTAGTCATGTATGGATGTGAGAGTTGGACTGTGAAGAAGGCTGAGCACCGAAGAATTGATGCTTTTGAACTGTGGTGTTGGAGAAGAGTCTTGAGGGTCCTTTGGACTGCAAGGAGATCCAACCAGTCAATTCTGAAGGAGATAAAACCTGTGATTTCTTTGGAAGGAATGATGCTAAAGCTGAAACTCCAGTACTTTGGCCACCTCATGTGAAGATTTGACTCATTGGAAAAGACTCTGATAGTGAGAGGGATTGGGGGCAGGAGGATAAAGGGACGACAGAGGATGAGATGGTGGGATGGCATCACTGAGTCCATGTACGTGAGTCTGAGTGAACCCTGGGAGTTGGTGATGAACAGAGGGTGCTGGTGTACTGTGATTCACGGGGTGGCAAAGAGTCAGACACGACTGAGTGACTGAACTGAACTGAAGTGCTGGTTAAGAAGTATTTAGAATTTAATCAATCACCCTTGACCTCTTATTATTTGTAGAAGTTTTAAAGAACAATAACTCATATGTATGGCTGATGTGTGACTGCTTCATCAATATTCTGTCTTCATAATATCATACTCAACTGTCTGTAGTTTTCTACAAGAGGAAGTTGATCCCTCTCCAATTGATCTGAACTCTCTTCAATATATGGAAAAAATCCACAAAGATTCATAATTGTCTTTTTCTATTATGCCAGTCCCATGCCCTTTTAGAAATCTGGTTTCTAAATTTGCTTTATAATACAGCTATGCCAATGGTGTTCTCATTACTGCACTGATGATAAAGGTCAGTCATTCTCTCCAAGGAGTGCTTAAGAACTGAATATGCCTTTGAAGCCCAGAAGCGTTTCAGCCACTAGAAGTAAAATAACCCATTTAATAAAACATTTCTGCTTAAAGATATGTGAAAGCTTTGGAAAAGAATAACTTCATGTTTAATTGACCACATGAAGTCTCCACTTGAACTGTTTTCCTGTCCTGTTTTATGGATATTTGTGTCATTAGACTCCTCATAGCAGATAGATTTGGAAAAAAGATGTATGCAAATAAAGTGTGTCAAAATTGTTTTAATTTGCATTTGTGGGTCAATTCATACACCAATAGCAAAATTGCAACCAAAAGAATTTTTCATAGTCAGAGCTTTTGATTTGATTTGATTTGAGATTTTGATTTGGATTTAAATTCATGTAGCATATAGACACTTAGTAAAATGTGTAAAGGAATAGAAAATGATCAGCAATGCACATGTGCATTAGATTTGTTATTTATATTAAAGAAATGGGATATTAAGGGATGATTCAGCCAATCATTGCATGTAAGATGAAAAAAAATAATCAAAATTGTTTAATTAAGAAGAATAAATGTCTTGTCCAACAAACGTCTTGGTCAGTCCCCTACTCTCCTCCATTTTCTTTGAACAGATAGAAGTTTCAAATATCTGAGACTCTGTAGATGGCTTGGAATTATTATTGCTGATATAGATGAAAGGTCGTTGAATCGTGCAAAGATGCCGGGATTCTTGGCCCCCGGAGGAGAAAAATTCAATCCAAGACCAGAGAAGAGGCTTGATCACTCAGAGCTCTTGTGTAATAAAGTTTTATTGAAGTATAATGGAAACAGAGAAAGCTTCTGACATAGGCATCAGAAGGGGGCAGAAAGAGTACCTCCCTGCTAGTCTTCAGCTGGATGTTATATAGTCAGTAGCAGTCTGTTAATGAAAGAAAGGAATGTCTTAAAACTCAGAATGGCACCAGGTCCCTCACCCATAAGATGCATTTTGGGATAATCTTGACATCAAAGTGTTCATCCTGGGCCATAAAATGATTAACTTGAATCTTGAAGAAGGGCAGATCAGCATACAAATGGTTTCATTTACATAGATTAGGGCAACAATATCAGAGGATAACATATTGGTTTGTCAAGTAGGTTCTAAGCCAAGAGGAGAACCACTTGAAGATGGAGTTTGGGGTAAATGAAAGTGCATTAGCATAGCTTAAGACAAACATTTCCATAAGAAAAAGACATTGGTTATCTCTAGGTTTGAGAATAGTTAACTTCAGGTGAAACCAAGTGTCATTATGGCAACACAGTATTTTAAGAGAAACCTCCTTTTAAATTTGTATAAAGAAGGAAAAAATATCCCTAGTTTGTTTCCTCCTGCTGCTTAAGAGAGATATAAATATTTCCTCCTTTGGAGACCCCTGGCCTCCTGCCTGTTACCCTCTCATATATATATTACTCAAAGGTGACAGAAAATGACATATTGAACTACAAAAAAAAGTGCAACCCTAAAATTTCCAGAGAATAATATAAAAATTGAAGAAAGTAGTCACTTTACTGATATCTGTTCTAGGCATTTAGGAAATTTTTTGAAAATTTAGATTTTTTGCACTTTCCCTTTAAGAGGTTGAACTGATCGTATATATTGATTTCTCTCCTGAATTTATGGGAACTTATTTGTTTGAAAAGTCCTACTATAAGACTGATGACTGTAAAGAGTTATTTCAGGGTATGATTTTACCTTGCTGATGCTGCTGCTAAGTTGCTTCAGTCACGTCCGACTCTGTGCGACCCTATAGATAGACGGCAGCCCACCAGGCTTCCCCATCCCTAGTGGTTTTAAAAACAAACGAACAAATTTATTTATTTATTTATTTATTTATTTATTATTTTAATTCAAGAAAGAAAAACATCCCAAAGGTAGAACTTAAAAATAAGTAAAAGAGAAGAAATGTGATTAAATAACTTAATGTATAACAT
>SJYC01099647.1:0-45456 GCA_006408675.1 Madoqua kirkii
TAACACCACACACAAAAATAAACTCAAAATGGATTAAAGATCTAAACGTAAGACCAGAAACTATAAAACTCCTAGAGAGAACATAGGCAAAATACTCTCTGACATAAATCACAGCAGGATCCTCTATGATCCACCTCCCAGTATACTGGAAATAAAAGCAAAAATAAACAAATGGGATCTAATTAAAATTAAAAGCTTCTGCACAACAAAGGAAACTATAAGTAAGGTGAAAAGACAGCCTTCAGAATGGGAGAAAACAATAGCAAATGAAGATACTGACAAACAACTAATCTCAAAGATATACAAGCAACTTATGCAGCTCAACTCCAGAAAAATAAACAATCCAATCAAAAAATGGGCCAAAGAACTAAATAGGCATTTCTCCAAAGAAGACATATGGATGATCTGAATTTTTAATTAAAATTTTAAAATTAAATTGTTTGTGTTTTGCTATTGATATTTTAAACCTTTCAACTTCAAAAAGCTTTGTTTTGTCATCTAATTACGGTTGAAATTTGTGGACATACACACATTTTATTACTTTTTAAAAATAGGAGAGGCAGTCTCTGATTCACTTACTCATCATATACACTGATTATTTATAAACACTTATAAGATCTGCCTTTATCCAAGCAATCTGCTATCAACATATGGGGATGTGTCTTAGGATTATCCAGGATGTTTGGAGAAAGCATGACTTTTTTTCAGCCTAGAGATCTGAAAAAGGAGACTGTGACTTCAATTGGAAAAAAAAAATTATTGTGCTAACATAAATATGTGTCTCATTATAAGCCTATTGTAGCCATTCAGTGATGATTGCTCACAGGAGTGCCATGCCACGAATGCACATAATAACATGGATTTCAAATGAGAAAATCTAATTACACCTAAGGCATAATGGCTAAAATAGTACTGACACATGTCGCTCTTTATCCAACATTGCTATTGCATTTCATGGGACAAATGAACAGAAAAATGCAGCCAACATTAAGAAAGATTTCCTACAAGTGTTCTAGGATAAATTGTTTACACATTTTTGTTTTCCTTTTCTACAATTGTTTAAACAGAAATAAGGTGGAGGGGGGGAGAAAAGACCTTTACAATAATCACATGTCAAGTCTAATTTATGTTGTGGTGTCATCAAGTTTGGCAAATATATCATAACCAGATCCAGTTGTCATTGTCCAAATATGCTATTCTTAATGATGCCCCGAATTGTAAATAATAGAAAAGCATATCATTTCTAAAAATACTTCATTATTACAGAGTTTAGTAATTAAGAGTACTGCTATTTGACATTTTAACTAATGATAAATGATAAATAACCAAAAGTCATTTTCACCTAATTTTTGATATCTCTTTTTTTTTTTTAAGTGCCTATCCTAATTCTGGGCTTCCCTAGTGGCTCAGTGATAAAGAATCTACCTGCCAATGCAGGAGACGTGGGTTCAATCCCTGGGTCAGGAAGATTCCCTGGAGAAGAGAATGGCAACCCACTCCAGCATTCTTGCTTGGAAAGTGCCATGGACAGAAGAGCCTGGGGGCTACAATCCATGGGCTCTCAAAAAGAGTATAACAGGACTTAGCAACTAAACAACAACAAATCCTAGCTCTAAATGAGTATTTGTATTTCTTTCTATCTTAGGTGTTTGTACTCCCCAGGATCCTTTTTATCCTTGGAAAGAATTCTCCACTTAATCTCTTTTGTCAGTTCACAGTGCTTTAATGAAATGAGTGCTGTTAGTGCTGTTTCTGACTCATCATACTCCATTCTTATGTATTTGCTTTTGATGTGGAACATTAAGGGTATGGCCTGTAGGTTTTTCCATTCTTTGATCTAGTAAATTAACAACTTACGTACTCATAAGCTGCAGCAAAGGCCCTTGCTCAAAATCCGCCAGATCTCTGGGCCCAGATCACATGTTACGTGAGCAATGCACAGCCGGAGGGTGGAAAAGAGAGGCTCAGAGCCATGAAGAATGCGGAAAAGCCAAGAGAGAGGCTTACTGTTGAATCATTAGTGCAACTGTGCATGCGTGCGTGCTAAGTCCCTTCAGCCCTGTCTGACTCTTTGCAACCCTACGGACCCTAGCCCGCCAGACTCCTCTGTCCATGGGATTTTCCAGGCAAGAATACTGGAGTGGGTTGCCATGTTCTTCTCCAAGGGATCTTCTCAACCCACAGATAAACCTGAGTCTCCTGGGGCTCCTGCATTTCAGATGTCTTTTTTTTTTTTAACCACTGAGCCACCAGGGAACCCCAGTTGAATCATTAGAGACATCCACAATCAATACAATCATGAAATGGCCTTGATCTCCACATCCCAGAGCATTAGTTCATATTCAGGTCATCTTTGTTCTTTTTATTAAAGTACAGACTATTGCAATTTAGAAATAAAGTGGATTTTAATGATGCTGATATTATTAACAAGAAAACCAGAGAGGGACAGAAGATTGACATTTTCCCATTCCTCAGCAACAACTTTTTTGTCCATCAAGAGTTATGAGAGAGTGCCTATAAGATCACTTCTGGTGTTGAATTTTTAGAATTCTCTAAGTATGTAGCTATAATAATTAAATTTATATTCAGCTCTACATTAGAAACATTTTGTATATTTATTTTATAAGGTGTATGAATTTAGAATATTGAGCCTTGGTTTTTTTTTTTTTGGCATATTATTTTGTTTCATTCTATTTCTGTTTCATTCCCAATTTGTCTTCTCTGATCTTTCATTTCTGAATCTCTCCAAATACAGAACAATCTTTACATGTCAGCCTTGGCATTAAAGATCACTGTAGTCGGCAAGTTTTATCTTATTGCCCTCTTTCTGGAAGGTACCACCAATGAAGTTCACTTTGTTAGACCTTCAGTGCACATGTGGGGGCCTACTGTTCCTTGGAAGAGGGTGTTTGCTATGACCAGTGTGTTCTCTTGGCAAAACTCTATTAGCCTTTGCCCTGCTTGATTCCATATTCCAAGGCCAAATTTGCCTGTTATTCCAGATGTTTCTTGACTTCCTACTTTTGCATTCCAGTCCCTTATACTGAAAAGGACATCTTTTTTGGGTGTTAGTTCTAAGAGATCTTGTAGGTCTGCATAGAACCGTTCAACTTCAGCTTCTTCAGCATTACTGGTTGGGACATAGACTTGGATCACCGTGATATTGAATGGCTTGCCTTGGAAATGAACAGAGATCATTCTGTCGTTTTTGAGATTGTTGACCATGATGGGTACTCCATTTCTTCTAAGGGATTCCTGCCCACAGTAGTAGATATAATGGTCATCTGAGTTAAGTTCACCGATTCCAGTCCATTTTAGTTCGCTGATTCCTAGAATGTTGACGTTCACTCTTGCCATCTCCTGTTTGACCTCTTCCAATTTGGCTTGATTCATGAATCTAACATTCCAGGTTCCTATGCAATACTGCTCTTTACATCATCAGACCTTGCTTCTATCACCAGTCACATCCACAACTGGGTATTGTTTTTGCTTTGGCTCCATCCCTTCATTCTTCCTGGAGTTATTTCTCCGCTTTTCTCTTATAGCATAATGGCCACTTACTGGCCTGGGAAGTTCCTCTTTCAGTATCCTATCATTTTGCCTTTTCATACTGTTCATAGGGTTCTCAAGGCAAGAATACTGAAGTGGTTTGCCATTCCCTTCTCCAGTGGACCACATTTGAACAAAGCTAGTGGAGGTGATGGAATTTCATTTGAGCTGTTTCAAATCCTGAAAGATGATGCTGAGAAAGTACTACACTCAATATGCCAGCAAATGAGAAACCTGTATGCAGGTCAGGAAGCAACAGTTAGAACTCGACATGGAACAACAGACTGGTTCCAAATAGGAAAAGGAGTCCGTCAAGGCTGTATATTGTCACCCTGCTTATTTAACTTATATGCAGAGTACATCATGAGAAATGCTGGGCTGGAAGAAGCACAAGCTGGAATCAAGATTGCTGGGAGAAATATCAATCACCTCAGATATGCAGATGACACCACCCTTATGGCAGAAAGTGAAGAGGAACTAAAAAGCCTCTTGATAAAAGTGAGGAGAGTGAAAAATTGGGCTTAAAGCTCAACATTCAGAAAACTAAGATCATGGCATCTGGTCCCATGACTCCATGGGAAATAGATGGGGAAAAAGTGGAAACAGTGTCAGACTTTATTTTGAGGGGCTTCAAAATCACTGCAGATGGTGACTGCAGTCATGAAATTAAAAGATGCTTACTCCTTGGAAGAAAAGTTATGACCAACCTAAATAGCATATTAAAAAGCAGAGGTATTACTTTGCCAACTAAGGTTTGTCTAGTCAAGGCTATGGTTTTTCCAGTGGTCATGTATGGATGTGAGAGTTGGACTGTGAAGAAAGCTGAGCACTGAAGAATTGATGCTTTTGAACTGTGGTGTTGGAGAAGACACTTGAGAGTCCCTTGGACTGCAAGGAGTTCTAACCAGTCCATCCTAAACGTGACCAGTCTTGTGTGTTCATTGGAATGACTGATGCTGAGGCTAAAACTTCAGTACTTTGGCCACTTCATGCGAAGAGTTGACTCACTGGAAAAGACCCTGATGCTGGGAGGGATTGAGGGCAGGAGAAGGGGATGACAGAAGATGAGATGGCTGGATGGCATCACCGACTCAATGCACATGAGTTTGGGTGAACTCTGGGAGTTGGTGATGGACAGTGAGGCCTAGCATGCTGAGATTCATGGGGTCAAAAAGAGTCAGACACGACTGAGCGACTGAACTGAACTGTTCCTTATTTTTAAGTATCGTTGTGGAATGGTTTAAGTATAAATGAGGTGACTCAAATGGCAAAGAATTCGCTTGCAATATAGGAGATCTGGTTCCGTTTCTGAGTTGGGAAGATCTCCTGGAGAAGGAAATGGCTACTCATCTCAGTATTCTTGCCAAGAGAATTTCATGGACAGAGGAGCCTGGCAGGGTACAGTCCCTGGGGTCACAAGAAGTTGGACATGACTGAGCGAGTAGCCTTCACTTTTCTTTCACACACAAATGCAGCTGAATATGGACTTTTCATTGTTCACAGTTCAATGTACCCAAAATTCCTACATTATTTTTAAAGATTTGTTTTATTCAAGTATAGTTTTTTATAACGTGTTCATTTCTGCTGTATGGCAAAGTAACTCAAATATATATATATATGTATATATATATATATATCTTCATTCATGTTCAACTATGATTTATCACAGGATATAGAAAATAGCTCCCTGTGCTATAGAGCAGAACTAGTTTTTGTCTGCTAAATCCTTTTTATTCATATTTAATTTTTTAATTTTATATATATATATATATATGTTTTATTTATTTTTAGCATTTGGCTTCTGAGTATAAAAGCTGAAAATTAAGCCTAGAATGAATTCTGCATCATTGGTTTGACTCAGTCACATACACACTGAATATTTATTTGAAGCTCATTGTCTCTTATATGCTTCTTCTTTTTCATTATTTTTCATACAGTAAACAAAGCTCCTCTTTTCCGAGTTTATAATAATAAACATATATTATGCCCTAAGAAAACTATTCTACTTTAAGACATTTATCTGCATTTTATTTTTATCATGACTGTCACATCAGCTTGGCTCAGTTAATTTCTGTACCATTTTAAAAATCACCTTTCTCTTTACCAATCTTTGCAGAATTCCAACAACTTCTTTTCTATATATAAATTAGAATAGAATATAAATGAGCATCAATATTATTCATGAAATAAATTTAAAAAGATAACTTTAGAATGGGGGACACATGTACACCCATAGCTGATTCATGTCAATGTAAGGCAAGAATCCATCCTAAAAGAGGCCAGTCCTGGGTGTTCAATGGGAGGACTGATGTTGAAGCTGAAACTCCAATACTTTGGCCACCTGATGTGAAGAGCTGAATCATTTGAAAAGACTCTGATGCTGGGAAAGACTGAGGGCAGGAGGAGAAGGGGATGACAGAGGATGAGATGTTGGATGGCATCACCAACTCAATGGACATGAGAATTTGGGTGGACTCCAAGAGTTGGTGATGGACAGGGAGGCCTGGCATGCTATGGTTCATGGGATCACAAAGAGTTGGGCACGACTGAACAAGTGAACTGAACTGAAAGGCAAGAATCACTACAATATTGTAATTAGCCTCCAATTAAAATAATTCATAAATTTTAAAAAGGGATAACCTTGGTTTAGAATGGGAATATGCTTTCTCTCTCCTCACGCTCTCTCATTTGCCATATCTGGTTAGTTACAAGGTCCTATGCCGGGAGCCAGCATGGAGAATGCCACCCATGGCAAAGGTCATGAGGAAGAAGGCTGACAGGCAAAGGTGAGATCAGGACTCAAGGGACCCCCTGGACTTGCTCAAGCATCTACCCTCAAACCAGAATCTGTCTGTGTTACTATTTTATGTCTTTCACCAGCTCTTCTGACATCAACAGGGGGCTGTCCTCGATCACATTTCTCTGGAAAGAGTTAACTTAGAGCTTTCGTTAATAAATCTCCTGGACAAGATAAGAGTGTTTCAATTCAACCCCCCTGTTAGCATTCTAGCTTACTTGGCAGATTTATGCAGACTCTTGCAACATTGTTGAGCCTATACTTACCGCCAAGTTCTCACATCCCTTATCCATTGTGTTCCTGGGAATGCATATAGTCGAGATGTAGAAATAACAAGCAGTAGCTTTAGCATTTGGAGAAGGAAATGGCAACCCACTCCAGTGTTCTTGCCTGGAGAATCCCAGGGACGGGGGAGCCTGGTGGGCTGCCATCTGTGGGGTCGCACAGAGTCGGACACGACTGAAGCAACTTAGCAGCTTTAGCGTTAGCAACATTAGACTTTGAATTAATAAGTTCTTTCTTTACTGTAACCCGCTGAATCTTTGCTCCATAAAAATGTAACTCTGTACTTTAAGGGTGATACAGGCTAGGAATTTAAGAAGAAACACTTTAAGGGAAGATTATTGTTCTGGCTGACCAACATTTATCAAAAAGAGGTCATGGAATATCAACAGGCCTCCGGGACAGAAGATGATGGCCAAAAAATAAGACTCTTGCAGGAAGAAACCTGATATCAATAAGAGTTATTACTGATGGAATATTGAGTTGACTCTGCACTTTTCACCTTACTGTATGTATAACTCAGGGTATAAAAGCCCTGAGGAAAATAAAGTAAAACGGGCCTCGCTCATCGAAGAAGCCTGGTCACCCTGTGTCTCTTTCTTTATCTCTTTACCTATCTTTCTTTATCCTCATCCATCCTGAGGATATCCTTGGACTCTGCTGAGGCTGGGCCCCGGCAGTGCTACCTGTTCTACGTTTCTCTTATCTCCATCTCATTCTGCTACTCTATTCCTATTGCCTCTTTCAGAGTCCTTTTGTTTACTGTTTGCTGCTGCTGCTAAGTCGCTTCAGTTGTGTCTGACTCTGTGTGACCACACAGATGGCAGCCCACCAGGATCCTCTGTCTCTGGGATTCTCTAGGCAAGAATACTGGAGTGGGTTGCCATTTCCTTCTCCAGTGCATGCATGCATGCTAAGTCACTTCAGTCATGTCTGACTCTGTATGACCCCATGGACCAGGCTCGCTCCTCTGTCCATGGGATTCTCTAGGCAAGAATACTGGAGTGGGTTGCCATTTTAGGTCATTGAATATCCAAGCTATCTCTCAATTCAGTTTTCGCCTTCCGGTTCATCACAGATACAGCTGTCAGATTAGTGTTCCTGAATATCTCTGGCCTTCTGAAAAAGCCATCAAATGGCTCACTATTTCCAAATTTAAAAAATGTGTACAAACCAGTCTGATAAAGTCTCAAATCTGTCTTTTTAGTTTTTTCTCACTCTTTTCCTTTAGGTTTCCTCTGAATTAGTCAAATCAGTTTAAATTGTACTAATTATAATATCTCTGCACCTTTTGTGTGATTTTCTACCTCCATTTCCTTGTTCAATTTTGTGTGATTTTCTACCTCTATTTCCTTGTTCAAATTCTACCTTTCTCCTGGGAAATCTCCCCCTTTACATGATTTTTCCCCCCAAGTCATCACTAGAGCGGAGGCCCAGATCACACAGTGTCCATCCGAGACTGGCTGTGAGCTTTCAAGCCTTTGCTCCTCTCTCTTTAGTGGCTTTAACTGTATCTCTCTTTCTGACACTCTTTACTCTCTGGTGTGTATCTGAGGACCTTCTGGAAGACCATAATTTCTTGAAAATTTATTTAAGGTTCCTTTATTTTAT
Organism: Madoqua kirkii; assembly: GCA_006408675.1. NCBI lineage: Eukaryota > Metazoa > Chordata > Mammalia > Artiodactyla > Bovidae > Madoqua > Madoqua kirkii. The sequence continues at coordinate 8,240 of SJYC01099647.1, forward strand.
GTTTAGATTGTAAAATTTTGTTGTATCCTGAACTGACAAGATACTCAACAACATATCTGATAAAATAACTGAGATTCTTCTTGAATGAATGAATAAACAAATGAGGAAAACTAGTTTGAAATGGACAGTTGAAGATGTTTCGAGCTGATGGTCTTGCTTTTCCCTCCAATGCAGTTATGAGATTGTTACAGTTGAGAGAGAAGAGGGGGAATAGAGGATGGAGACTTAGGTGATGCTTGAACATCTTTAAGAACGTCTGTAGCTTATGGTCAGGGGATTCTGTGGTGGCTCAGACAGTAAAGCATCTGCCTGCAATGTGGGAGACCCAGGTTCGATCCCTGGGTCAGGAAGATCCTCTGAGAAGGAAAGGGCGACCCACTCTAGCACTCTCGCCTAGAGAATCCTATGGATGGAGGGGTCTGATGGGCTATAGTCCATGAGGTCACAAAGAATCAGACACAAGTGGTCACATTATATATAGTAAAGGAATAAGAGTAAATGTTGCTTTCTAGTGTGATGAAGGAAGAGTTGGAAACTGAAATGATGCAGGTCAATTTGACTTCTAAACTTTTTCTCACAGCATTTTTTTCTGTTAAGCTCAGAATTTGAGGCAGTACATGATGGAAAAATCCTGTAAGTTTATTTTAAAATCTTTTTTTTTAACTGTACCAGAAAAAGTCTTTTTAAAAATTTAAAATAACTGCATATGGATTGTATAGGGGAATATAGTTAGAGGCCTAAAAATATAATTGACACCATAAAAAACCCCTCACAATTGTCAAATAGACATTGGATACTGAATTGGACAGAGGGAATTTATATGGCTGTCTGCACCCTCTATACTTAAAAAGGAGTCAAGAGATACAGTGAGCTGTTCATTCAGGTTAAGCCATGAGCTAGCTTCAGTTATTATCATTAGAAGAACAAGTTCTTTGAACAAGAGAGATGGATTATCTCTTTTGTAGAATCAAGGTGCTATCGATTAAGCTGTGTCTCAATATTTCTACCTAAATGACAATATATCTTATTTCAATCAATTTCCCTTATGGATTGGTGTCTGAGTGATGCTTAAAGGAACAGTGGCTGTTAATGGCCAGAGGAAGGAGGAGACTGCCTTAGTCATTCATTTCAAGGAAAACAATTTGGTGCATCTAACTCTTCCATCATGTGAGTGATAGTTTCCAGGTGACCTATTTCAGATTTAGTGTTTTACCTCCTTAAAAAAACACCACAAGGAGATGACTGCAGAATGACCTGCATTCATGCAGTGGGTACAATGACTGCATCATTTTGGGAGCTAGAATTCATCAACTGTACATACAAAATTCACATTGAGTAACCACTGTGTGCCAGGAATTGTGTTACACTATAGCACACATATTACATCAATGGATCCTCAAATAATTCTATATTTTAATTCCCATTTTGTAGGCAGAATGACTCAGAAAAGATGAGAAATCATGAGGAAAGAACAGTTTTCTTACTATTATCAATAATGTTTAGAATTCGTACAGTGGTTCACCATTTATATTTTCATTGGGATTAATCAAGTGAATAAACAGTGCAGGACTTTTACAAATGAGGAAAACAAGGCATTGCTCAAGTTCACCCTTCATGTAAACTACTGAACCTACAACCATACATGGATCCTTAATCTGTTTGATAATCCTCTTTTCTGAATCACAGCAAAGTGATTAAGTTCAGATGAATGAGAAGCAAGGAGCAAAATTTCAGGGTAGAAGCTTGAACAAAAATATCCCTTTCATGAATAAGATTTATCTCTGGCTTGAGATTTTTTTTTTTTTTTTTTGAGAACATACTGGAATTTGCTCAATTGTTTAGTTGCTAAGTCATGTCTAGCTCTTTGCAACCCATGGACTGTCTGCCAGGCTCCTCTGTCCTTGGAATTTTCCAGAATACTGGAGTGAGTTACCATTTCCTTTTCCAGAGAATCTTCCCAGCTCAGGGATTGAACCCATGTCTCCTGCATTAGCAGGAGGATTCTTTACCACTGAACCACCAGGGAAGCCCAGGTATTCACTGCCCTCATCAGAAGTGCAAATCAGGTCACTGTACTTGAGCTGTGTGCTGTGGCTCTGTGTACTCTAGAAGGAACACAGGACACTGGGTATCATTTGGAGGAGACAGGCCAGCTTTGTGAAAAACACTGGACTCTCCATCACATCTGAGAATATTAGAGTCACTGAAAATGTTCAGCTTGAGGGAAGAAAAGTTTTGCTAGGAAGAATCAGTATCATGTGGATGGAGTAGATTCATTCTCCAAGCCCTGCGGGAAGGTCTAAGGCAGATGGATAAAGTTACAGAGAATGAGTTTTTGCTTTAACCCTGAGAGTAACTGAACTATTTTAACCTCTGTGAAGGATGTGAGAGAGGCTTTATTGTAAGAAATCAAGAGAAGACTTAACTCTGTTAGCAACAGTAACCATATCAAGCACTAACTTCATTGGCTGTCATTACTATTCTTATTGAAACAATGCTAACATAATAATATAGATATTTATTTGGACCTATAAGTGAGAAAGTGACGTTATGTAATCTGCCGAAATACACAGCTAGTAACTAGCTGTGAGTCTTTTGTTCTCGTTGTGAGGTTGGACTAGATGACGGTTTAAATAGTAAGAAGCTGTCAGTCTATGTGACACTCTCTCACTCTGATGCCTAACGAAGAATCAACTTAAAAGTCACCCAGGGGGGTGACAAATAAATAGAAAATTGACAGTGAAACACTGACCCCTTAGTGAGCCAGTGGCAGAGACAGTAGTGGATTTGAGAAATTCGGAATAAGATGACAACCACTCTCTGCTTCATTCCCCAAAAGATGAAGTGAGAGAAAGCACAGACCCAGCAGTCATGGCTCATGAGTCCTGGAACTAGTTTTCCAGTGGAAGAGATATTGACTTGTTGGGTAGCAAACAAAGAGCTGATAACGGGAAATGAGTAGCTGGAAAGTGAAGAAGAGGGACGTGCAAAAAAAAAAAAAATGCCCAGGTGTATACACTTGATAATTAGTTTCTGATAGTTTTTTAAAAATACATGTGATAGGCAAAATCATATGAGAGATATGACGATCTCAGGAGAACGATCCCTGTACCAGGTTTAGTCAAAAGACCTTGACTTTTCTCCCTAGTAAAGCTTATTAACATGTCCAACCTTGGTTCTGTTGATTATGTCTGTGGACTGACTCTGGTCCAGCACCCATCCTCTGCCTCTGGCCCATTTCCATCCCCTTGTTTCTTGTGTACTCCATGAAGAGCTTCCAGAGGGTAGCACTGGAGTCAAGATTTTAAAGATTTCAAAGTTAAAGTTAGCTATTTAACCTCTGTGAAGGATGTGAGAGAGGCTTTATTGTAAGAAATCAAGAGAAGACTTAACTCTGTTAGCAACAGTAACCATATCAAGCACTAACTTCATTGGCTGTCATTACTATTCTTATTGAAACAATGCTAACATAATAATGTAGATATTTATTTGGACCTATAAGTGAGAAAGTGACGTTATGTAATCTGCCGAAATACACAGCTAGTAACTAGCTGTGAGTCTTTTGTTCTCGTTGTGAGGTTGGACTAGATGACGGTTTAAATAGTAAGAAGCTGTCAGTCTATGTGACACTCTCTCACTCTGATGCCTAACGAAGAATCAACTTAAAAGTCACCCAGGGGGGTGACAAATAAATAGAAAATTGACAGTGAAACACTGACCCCTTAGTGAGCCAGTGGCAGAGACAGTAGTGGATTTGAGAAATTCGGAATAAGATGACAACCACTCTCTGCTTCATTCCCCAAAAGATGAAGTGAGAGAAAGCACAGACCCAGCAGTCATGGCTCATGAGTCCTGGAACTAGTTTTCCAGTGGAAGAGATATTGACTTGTTGGGTAGCAAACAAAGAGCTGATAACGGGAAATGAGTAGCTGGAAAGTGAAGAAGAGGGACGTGCAAAAAAAAAAAAAATGCCCAGGTGTATACACTTGATAATTAGTTTCTGATAGTTTTTTAAAAATACATGTGATAGGCAAAATCATATGAGAGATATGACGATCTCAGGAGAACGATCCCTGTACCAGGTTTAGTCAAAAGACCTTGACTTTTCTCCCTAGTAAAGCTTATTAACATGTCCAACCTTGGTTCTGTTGATTATGTCTGTGGACTGACTCTGGTCCAGCCCCATCCTCTGCCTCTGGCCCATTTCCATCCCCTTGTTTCTTGTGTACTCCATGAAGAGCTTCCAGAGGGTAGCACTGGAGTCAAGATTTTAAAGATTTCAAAGTTAAAGTTAGCTGGTTTAGTGAAAAGTGTAAGTTCTTCCTTAGAGCAACAAGAACATAAAGTTATCAGAGCCATGTGCCCAGCGGCTCCCAAGACATCTGAAGCCTAGCATGTAAAACACGGCCGTTCACGGAAAGAATGAGCACACAGCTTCAGCTGCTTATACTATGGGCCCAAAATAACAGCGTCAGACACAAAACTGTGTTTCATTTCTCTCTCCTGTAAAAGTTAGTATTAGTCGCTCAATTGTGTCAGACTCTCTGCAGCCCCAGGGCCTGTAGCCCACCAGCCTCCTCTGTCCATGGAATTCCCCAGGCAAGAATACTGGAGTGGGTTTGCCATTCGCTTCTGCAGCCTGTAAAAGCTGGAGGAGAGTAATTCGCTGGGTTTCCAGAGACCCGGGAGATGTTCTGCGGCTGTACCATCTCTTCAGTGTCCTCATCCTCACAGTTTTCCACGCCTCCTCCAGGTCCCAGGGTGGAGGGGGGAGGAACGGGGTGAAACGTCTCCCCTCTTCAAGTGGCAGACATCCTACCAGTAAGAATTAGGTCAGGTACCCCATCCTATCTGCAAAAGGGACAGAAGCTTGTCTTTGAGTGGTCATGTGATCCAGATCAAATTGCTATTACTGTGAAAGGAAGGAATGGATTGATGAGGTCAGCGAGTGTCTCTGGAGACCTGGCCACCCATGAAAATAGGCCTGGTTTCTCTCTGTATCTGTCTCTCTGTAACACTATTATTTTCAAGAAAACCACACTCCCGTCATTTTCTAAAAAGTGCACAGTAGTGTTCTTGGTGTACAGATATTCTCAGTGTTTCATTTGGCCAATTTATTAAAGGCAGCCTTTGGGGCAGGCCATATGGGTGTGTTTAGCAGTGGTGAGTCCATCATTTTAGTAAAGAAAATGTCTGCACAATGAAAGACACTGTCGAGAAAGCTCAGTGTGTCTCATACTGACGAATGCTCCCTTTTGCAGACTATTAGATACAGCAATGCTACAGGGGCAAAGGGTCAGGGGAGGGAATCTGATGCTCTAATTAGGGAACTGAGGAAGCATTTTAATTTTTAAATAATGCCCTCAAATAGGTCAAGAAAGCAGGCTTTTTATGATGCAATCATGAACTAGTTGGAATCTCAGTGGTAGTTGGTGATGATTAGACTGTCTGGAGAATGACTAGAAAACAAAAAAGATGATATAAAAATACTAAGAAGAAGTACCCAGTATTAGATAGGAAAAGAAACCCTGAAAACTACAACAATAATAAAAATGAGGAAATATATTTACGAAGGAGTCCAAAGCTGACAAAATATTGTTTCTCCTGAAACTTCAAGCTGATGGAACCCACTGGGAAAGTGGTATTCCATTCCATACATTTTACAGTAGTTTCATGCTTTTATATTTCAGCTTTAGAAAAGAAGATGCGTATCCTGAACAACAGTTCATCCTGAATGCAGTCAGCCTTTGGCAATTACATTCAGCAACATTTTCATGAGGGCATGACATTTCACAATGATATTATCAGAGGTCTGGGATTATTTAAGCTCTTCTTGACTCTATGCTATACAGCACTGGACATTTAGAAAGAGCTCGTTTTTCTCCTCAGCCGAAGCACCTGAGAAAATACAACCTTTTGATTTTTATATGGCTCATTCCAGATATTTTGCTGCAGATGACATTTTATTAAACTTGGAGTCACTAGAAAGGAACTTTCTACTGACACAAAGATGGCTTTCATTCTACATACATCCATATGTATACACTGCACACATATGTGCAGATGACACACAAGGGAGAAATTTGCTAATTGTTTAGTAATCTTGGTGCACGAACTTCACTGAACATATATAAAAGCATTGGCTTGGCTGAGTCTCTAGGCAGCAGTTTTTTGTTTGAATTGTAGGAAATAATTGAGTCTATTGTCACATTTGGGGGGAAAAAAATGGAGAGCTTTCTCCTTAAAAATTTTCAGTTTCAAGGTCCAAAGAACCAGGGAGAGCTCTGCCTCTGTCTCCAGTTATGTATATTTTAAATCAGCTGTTCAATAAAAGTTTTTGGGTGAGATTTTCAAATAGTCACTAACTGAGATTTTCTTCTTTTCCCATAAATGACAGGAGCTATGTATTCCAACTCTATTTCTCTTCATCTCAATGAGTATGTGTGTAATAGCACTTTTATTTTTCAAAATGTATAAGACATGAATACTTATATCAGCATTTCAATAATCATATATCTTTTTACTAAAAATTGTATGGTAGTGGCTGTTGTTGTTTTTTTTAATTAAAGCAGTCATCTAATCTGTAAAAAAAAAAAAAAAGGGCATTTGTGGGTTCACTGTGGATTGCAATCTATTCTGGAAGCAATCAGCTGGAAAGAAAACAGGAGAGAGCATTTCCAAGTTTTTGACCAGAATCTTTAAAATATAAAGAACATCATTTCCCTCAGGGAAGCAATGAAACCAACTAACGGTAAAGTCACTTAAAAAAAGAAAAGGCAAAAAACCAAAAAGAGAAAAGAGAAAAACTTTCAACTGAAAACTTTCACAAACATTTAAACCATAAGAATCAACTTTGAAAGAGTAATTTAACTAAGTCTGTTTCTCCTTAAAAATGGACCAAGATAGTGTGATAATTTATAGGTAAAATCCAGTGAAATCTTGAGTTGTATGTGGTTAGCATTTGCGAATGAAAGACAACAATAGGTCAGCAAGAACAAGCTTTGGGAAAGCACACCGTCATTCTTGTAGGTTAATTTTTTGCAAGGGTTAAAAAAGAATACTTCTCAGAAATGTTCAATATTATCTAGCATGCTTTAGGAAGAGAGCTTTTGTATTCTAAATGCAAACTTTCAAAATCAACCACTCCCAACACTGGTGAGAAGCAGTAAAAAGAAACAAAGAATTAACAGGCTTAATGACTGACTCTCTCCCATTTCTTCTCAGTCCTCTGAAATCACTGTTGGAAGCAAACCAAAACTTAAAAGAATAGAAAGCTCCCCTGTGACTATAGTGCTGCCCAGCAAATACCCTGTTCTCTTTGCCCTACTCTTGAGAAAATCCTCTGGTCACCTCTGCACACAAAGTGCTTTTTTGGTAAGGATGGATCTTCTGACATGCTAGACAAAGACCAGCCAGTATTCAGTAAACACTAGTTCATTTCTGTTACACAAATCTAAACTACAATGCCCCACTTCTAGATGCGTTTGACATTGGAATGCTATTTCTTTGGTCAAATTGTTTGCTTTTGTCTTTTCCCTCACCTTGGAGCCTAGATTCTTGAGTTCTGAGAGAAATCCTATGAATCTGAAAGTATTGATTCTCCCCTTAGGGGTACAAGCAGGCAGTGTTTACCAAGGCCCCCTGATTGCAGAAGGTGGCTCAGTGATAAAGAATCTGTCTGCTAATGCAGGAAATGCAAGAGACACAGGTTTGATCCCTGGGTTGGGAGGATCCCCTGGAATAGAAAATGGCAACACACTCCAGTATCCTTGCCGGGAGAATTCCATGGACAGGGGCGTCTGGCAGGCTACAAATCTATGATGTCACAAAGAGTCAGACGCAACTGAGTACACGCGCGCGCGCGCGCACACACACACACACACATTCACGCACGCACAGAGGCTAGTAGCAAAAGTATTTAGGACTAAGTCGTATCAGAGACAGTGTGGCCAGAGAGAGATCCCTCCAGCCTGCATATAGTGAGGGGCCTGCCTCATTCAGACAACCTGTCTAGACTGAGCCATGGGCTTCCCAGGTGGAGCTAGTGTTAAAGAAATAACCCATCTGTAGCGCAGGAGACGCAGGAGACCCAGGTTCGATCCCTGGGTGGGGAAGATCCCCTTGAGGAGGGCACAGCAACCCACTCCAGTATTCTTGCCTGGAGAATCCCATGAACAGAGGAGCCTGGTGGACCACAGTCCACAGGATCTCAAAGAGTCAGGCAGGACTGAAGCCACTGAACACGCATGCGTATAGAATCATACAGAACTTCATTCCAGGCAAAACCAATACAATATTGTGAAGTAATTAGCCTCCAATTAAAATAAATAAATTTATATTAAAAAAGAACTTCATTCCAAACATATTGATAGTTAAAATATTTTCAATGAGAAATAAGGTGCAGTCACCTAAAAACCACAATCCACAGGATCTCAAAGAGTCAGGCAGGACTGAAGCCACTGAACACGCATGCGTATAGAATCATACAGAACTTCATTCCAGGCAAAACCAATACAATATTGTGAAGTAATTAGCCTCCAATTAAAATAAATAAATTTATATTAAAAAAGAACTTCATTCCAAACATATTGATAGTTAAAATATTTTCAATGAGAAATAAGGTGCAGTCACCTAAAACTTATAATCTATAAGTCTTGTCTACTTGTCTATATCACCTAAGGGGATAAAAGTTAGGTGATCTGATCACCAGAGAGGAGTTCTTTCACAGCTGACCACCTGCATCTGAAGGCAGCCCTAACCTGTTCCCTTTGTGCTTTGTTGGGGAACATGCTGGAAAACATAGCTAGGAGGTAATAGAATATCTCAAAAGAGGCAGGGTCTCTCAATAGAAGTGTCTGAGCTGTAGAGACTGTCAGAAAACCAAAAGATACTTTTTTTTAAAATTGTTTTTAGGACAAAGTGAAAGGTAGACATACATAGGGAGACACCTCCCCTGACACACACCCTCTTGTTCTCACCAGAAAAAAAAAGTTGAAATTAATACAAACAGCAAAGGAAGGAGCAGACCTTTGATGAGACTTCTGATGTTCTCATTGCCAAATGACTAAAATATGCAATCATTAAATTAAACATTAAATTAAATTAAAAAACACCAACAGTAAAACTCACCTCCCACTCCATTGGTCAATAGTACCCACTGAACATTTAAGATCTGAACAAGTTTGTTTGACCTAAAAGTCTCATTTACCTTTCAAAATGGAAAAACAAAGGCTTTGCTATTTCATTGGTGTTTCAGTCCCAAAGCGTTGGTTCTTATCAAGCAATGGAGTTCCTCAGTCAACTTAAATATCCCCTTTGAGGTGGATATTTGGCAATTGCTTCTGAACTTTTCACTTTGAGTAAGCTGGGCAAAATTTCTACATCCTATTTTCTTCCCTCAGATGGAAGAAAATTGCTTCAGATTATTTTGGGTTTATTCTTGTGGTGAAGATATGACATCAATATTTTGGACCTGAAAGGAAATTCCACATTTGGTTTTCAATGGCTGATTTAAAGGGTCCTGTGTGGGCCAATCTAATCCTGGTCCAAACAGACCTTCCTGCTCAGATGGTTTGGAAACTAGGCTGTGGCAAGTACTGACTGATTTATAGATTTCTCTTAATCCTACTACTTCCTATCATACATCAGGGGCTGTCACCCTCCATCATGTATGTATCTGGGAAGAACTTGGGTGGTAGAACTAGGGAAAAATCTAACAGAGTGGCTAGAACCTTTAATTTTTCCAAATTGCCCAATAACCTTAACCCATCCCACTTCTGATCCCCAGAAGACAATCTGATTTTTTTCTTTTTCGTTCAAGATGAATCAAAAGTGTTTGGGTTCCATGGGTTAACAGTAAATTCTAATATCTTAAAGTGTCTTCATTGAATAGACAGATTCCAGTGGAAAAGCTGGCCCTCATTTAAGGCGATAAAATTATAGTATTAGGCTACCTTGACAAGCATACATGCTAAGTTGCTCAGGGATCAAACCCGCATGTCTTATGTCTCCTGCATGAGGAGGCAGGTTTGTTTTTTTTTTTTTAAATCACTAGTGCCACCTAGGAAAGCCTTTGCTGCTGCTGCTACTAAGTCACTTCAGTCATGTCACCAACTCTGTGGGACCCCATAGACAGAAGCCCATGAGGCTCTCTGTCCCTGGGATTCTCCGGGCAAGAACACTGGAGTGGGTTGCCATTTCCTTCTCCAAGGAAAGCCTTTAAAAATTAGTAAAAGGGACTTGGGGCTTCCCAGGTGGCACTAGTGGTAAAGAAACCACTTGCGAGTGCAGGAGATGCAAGAGACATGAGTTTGATATCTGGATCAGGAATATCCCCTGGAGGAAGGCATGGCAATCCATTCCAGTATTCTTGCCTGGAGAATCCCATAGACAGAGGAGCCTGGTGGGCTATAGTCCATGGGGTCGCAAAGAGTTGGACATGACTGAGCACATTCTATTATTTATCTTGTAAATTTGTTTAGTAGTTCAGATTAGGAAGTTGAGGCTTAGAAAGGTGAAATTACTGTGACTCATATACAGTGAAAGTGCAAGTCACTCAGTCATGTCTGATTCTTTGCAACCCCAAGGAATTCTTTAGGCCAGAATACTGGAGTGGATAGCCTTTCCTTTCTCCAGAGGGTCTTCTCAACCCAGGGATTGAACCCAAGTCTTCCTCTTTGCAGGCAGATTCTTTACCAGCTGAGCCACAAGAGAAGCTCAAGAATACTGGAGTGGGTAACTTATCCCTTCTCCAGGGGATCTTCCTAACCCAGGAATTGAACCAGGGTCTCCTGCATTGCAGGCAGGCTCTTTACCAACTGAGCTATGAGGGAAGCCCTGACTCACATAAAGAGTTCCCTCAAAGCTGTATAGTTGAAACTGAAATGGCAACCCACTCCAGTATTCTTGCCAGGAAAATCTCGAGGACAGAGGACCCTGGTGGGCTGCCGTCTATGGGGTTGCACAGAGTCGGACACGACTGAAGTGACTGTAGCAGTCACTAATTACACTGTCCACACAGAAGCTGTGTTTGGCACTGTGCCGGGCACTGGAGACACATTGCTGGGTAAGATGTTGCTATTCCCAAGCTCTTTAATGTTAGTCTCTGGTGATGGGGCACTCACCTTCTAAGGTTGTTTCATGTCCTGTAAGCTTTAGGTTAGCAAGCCAGTGCCAATGGGGTCCAAAAAGGCTGTGTGCTGAGACCATCTAGCTACTCTGAGAAGTTGTCCTGCCTTGTGCTGGCTCACAGAGCCCTCAGGTCAAGCTTACTATGGATCTCAGCCAGACTCCAGTCCTAGAAGCCGTGTCCATGTTTATGGCTCATGAGATAATCTGTTTCTTAAATTTTTATACCTAAATCATAGGCTGAGTGTTTTTTACCCTTGATCTTGACTGGGGGAAATAATTCATTTGGGATTAGATCACAAGCCCTGTGTCATGGAGTTGAGCAGGATGCTTATAGCATGTGTAGACGAAATTCCTCTAGAGATGAAGTTTGCTTTTAAATCCTTTCCCCCTTTCCCAACACAAATATTAGTTATTCTGCAACATGTTCAGACACTCAGTCATGTCTTACTCTTTGAGACCCCATAGCCCCCAGGCTCCTCTGTCCATAGGATTTTCCAGCCAAGGGTACTGGAGTGGGTTGCCATTTCCTTCTCCAGGGGATCTTCGCCACCCAAGGATTGAACCTGGGTTTCCTGCATTGCAGGCCGATTCTTTACCAACTGAACCACCAGGGAAGCCCTATCTTGTATTCATATATTGTTTCATAATTGTCAGTTTCCACATACATCTTTTCTTTTGATCACACTTACACTATGTGACGGAGATAATCTCTTTTGCAGGTTAGAGACTGTAGATTGTAAGTTCCTCCAGAGCAGGCACCCTGCCTGTCTCGTGTACCATTGGGTATGCATGGCCTGCCACACTGTGTGCGCTCAATGCTAAAGCTATGACTAAACAAGGAAATAGGGGATGACTTGCTCAGGGTCCCACGGTTGACCTCTGTGATCGTTTAGTACTGACAAGCTATTCTGCAACCTCTGCTTGAACACATTCAGTGATGAGAAACTCATTACCTTTCCAAGCAGCTGTGATGCAAATCTTTACTTCTTTTTAAATGCATATTTTTTTAAAATTTGTAGTTGTTTTGATTTGATTTGTTGCTGGCACAGCTCCCTACTGACCTCTCTTTCACTCGGATCGTTTCTGCTGACGTCAGTCATGGTCACTGCACTTTTAGCCACAGGCACGTGACTGCCCTGGGCTGAGTCTCTCATAGCATCCCTCCCCCTCTTTATGGTAAGGAGTCCCAGAAGTGACACCTTCGCAACCACGCAGACTCAATCAGAGTTCTTGTTAATAACTCACAAACTAGAAGATGAGAGACAGAACTGTTTTCTTTTCCCTGTGATTTCCAGCTCTGGCACACCCTGTACTTCTGGTGGCTGTCTTGGGTCTCATGTATCAGGAGGCTTCCTGAGAAAGAAACCAAACACAAGGAGATGAATGTTCAGAAATTGCTAAAGCTGAAACTCCAGTACTTTGGCCACCTCATGCGAAGAGTTGACTCATTGGAAAAGACTCTGATGCTGGGAAGGATTGGGGGCAGGAGGAGAAGGGGACAACCGAGGATGAGATGGCTAGATGGCACCACGGACTCAACGGACGTGAGTCTGAGTGAACTCCGGGAGATGGTGATGGACAGGGAGGCCTGGTGTGCTGCGATTCATGGGGTCGCAAAGAGTCAGACACAACTGAGCGACTGAACTGAACTGAGCTGATGACACTGTCGAGTCTTGAATGTCCTGTTCCCAAAGCTTACTCCACCCTTGGCTTTGTCAAGTGTGTGAGCCAATAAGTACCTTGTCTTTATTTTTTCATTTTCAACTTGAAAGCAAAAGAACTGTGACTAATGTGGCCCCCTATCCCATAATGATACAGTTTTGACTTTCAGCATGTTTTCCTCTATATGGAGCCCAGATGGTTTTTTGGACACAGAACAAGCGTGGCTCTTCTTTCATATAACAGCGTTTCTAACACTTAGAGAATGTTCCTCTCTCTTTTGCTGGCATTTGCCTGAGTCTCCTCTTTTCCCAGCTTTACGTTCAGTTCCTTCAACTTTTCTTCATGTGGTACAGTTTCCTGCACCATCCTAGTTGCTAGCGTTTCAGGGTATTGTTGTTTACCCGTAGATGTCTGACATGAGGGAGAATTAAACATTCTATTAGGAGTAGTACAGGGTAGCATGATAATTTTTTTTTTTTTCACACACTGTATTCTTTCACTGCTCCTGAAGATATCAGTGGTCTTTTTTTTTTTTGATACCATGGTGCATATTGATTTTTAATGGAAGTATCACCAATTAAAACTCTCAAGTCTGACCTATTAGTTGATAATAAAGTATGTCTCTTGTAACTATTCTTTCTTTTAAAATGATTTTACATTTATCTCAAGTCCACTTCCATTAGGTTAGATAGATTCCATCTTTTTCTACACATTTTATGTATTTTCTGTCTCTTTTGACTTTATATTTTCACAACTATGTTTAAAGATTGTGTTTTTTTAATTTTTATTGTGTGTCTTAAAAGTTTAAAAAGTTATAAACTTCTATGGCAGAATTCTATTTATAAATCCAAGCCAGTAATTAATGTTTTCGATGAATATAAAAGCTATCAGATTTGTGAACATTACTTTTCTAAATCTTTAATCACCTTGAAACTCCACTAGTGACTATTAGCACAAGAATGTGATTCCATTCAGTTCCTGTCTGGGAAACAGAAATAACAACAACAGAATTGCTTCTTTGCTCTATTTGCCAAATATTTTTCACAGTGCTTACCTTGTATTATTTCCCATATTAAGTGTAAGAGGAAACTCATTGACACATTATAAATAAGCAATTAATGCTGAACAGGGAACCACTTCCAAAGCTAACATTTGCCCAGGAAATAAAGATGAGCTCAGTACCCCAGAGATTCTACAAGTGTCTGTATGCCTTCTGTCTCCCTCTTTTTGAGGATAAAATGAAAAACTGAGAATGCACATAATTGAAACATACACATGTTGCCTTAGTTATCTCAACGTTTTCCCACAAAAACTATGCTTGGCTTGAATTGTATTATTAACCTCCATGTTTTAGTCATCATTATCTTGAAATCTTTTAAAAGAAGGAAATGGTAAAAAAAAAAAAAAAAAGGAAAAGGAAAGACATTCTGAGTTGTGGGTGCATAACAAAAGGGTGCCTTGATATCAGGGAGGCAGACATGCAGCTCAAGCCCCTTATCCTCAGCAACATCTTTAACTTAAGGCAGCCCTCCTTAACAAAGAGGTCATTATATTTTACATTTAATTAAGAAAGGAGCTTCTCCAACTTAATAGAAATGATTTTTAATTTGATCTGGACAAATGCTTTTGGCAAAAAATATTCAAAAGGACTTTTATTAACAAAGATAAGGTTTGTGAAAAATGAACGAACATGGGTCACTGAAATGAGATTGACCGAGATACCAGCAAACACTCAGAAACAGTCCATCAGTTTGTATGTATCTCAATCATTAACTTGCAATAAAAGGGGAAGGGATTTTTTTTTTTTTTTTTTTTGCTGTTGTTTTTATCTGGTTGTTTAGCTTTGGCTTTAAGTATGTTTTCATTAATTCCGAGCGCACTCATAAAACTGACCAGTTCCCTCTTTCAGTGTTGAAGTTTCTTCAAATGGCAACCCACTCCAGTACTCTTGCCTAGAAAATTTCATGGATGGAGGAGTCTGGAAGGCTACAGTCTATGGGGTCGCAAAGAGTCGAACATGACTGAGCAACTTTACTGAAACTACATCTTGGAAATACAAATGCATCCATGCTTTATTGTGAATGAAGCAATGTTTTCTAAGTTTGTTAGACCTAATCTAGAGCTAGATTGTTTCAAAGCACGATGAACTAAACCTCACAAAGCTGGTGCATTGGAGAGGATTGTGAGTTTTGGAGGGAGAATTGATTTAGAATCCCAGTGCTGCCTCTTACTTTGTGATGCTTGGCATGTCAGCCGATGTTTCTGATTCTCAGTGACTTCATCTGTAAAGTGAGAATAATCAACTTCCAGGGTTGTTTTGAGAATCGCATGAAATAATTATGAAAAGAACCTAATAGGACTTACAGTGGATGGTTTTTCCCACTAAGAAGCAATATTATTACTCTTAGTAACACATCTAGCATTACAGGATTTCATTGTTTGACTGTGTAGCTTATGGAAAGTTTAAATATTGAATAGAGAGATTATAACAAAGGTCAATATAATTTATCAAGTTCAGATATTATGATGATTAATTGGATAAGTTTCATTTCATTGTATCCCAAGGTTAAAGCTTCACTCTCCACCCTGGGTTTCTGCATTGATATGGGTGGATTTTTCCTCCTTATAAAGCTGGATATAGGTATTTTCAAGGCTTCTTATTTCAAATTCACTGAAACAAAACCTTACTTGAGCAATATAGATTTAAATGAAGATTCTGTATGAGAGAGACATCTCATACCATTTACTCACTTCCTTATCAACTATTTTTATTTTCCCCAAACTCACTTCCATCACATTACCACAGATATTCTTCATTATCTTCTCTTCTGCAATTTTGTGTCCCTTCTCATGTGCTCCTTTATTTTGTTATCCAAGCTTTTCCCCTTAGGACTTCAAATCCTTCACCCTTTCTTGTACAGAGTAGGTCCTCACAGCCTTTTATAAGGCAGGACCATTCCATCACAATTAGTTTTTTAATTTGGCTTTGAAGTCTGTACTCTAAATAAATACAAGGCTTTTCCTGAAAAGATGTTGCTTTCTTTTTTTCTATTTTATTATGGTGTCTTCCTTTACATTACAACATATATGTAATTTTTTCCCCATAGTCTGTAGTTAAGGATAGTTGTAAAAGTTAATTTAAAAAGCTGGATCTGGATCCAAATATTTCTTTAAGCTCATTAACAATATCCTGGATCTAAACTCTATAAGCATTTTGAGAAATTTGGCTGCGTGGAGTCACCTATAGGGATAGGACATCAAAACCTTGTGTCTAGATTTTGCTTTGGTAAAGCTTTAAAAACAATTATTTTATTGAAGTGTAATTGATTTATAGTGCTGTGTTAATTTCTACTGTACAGTAAAATAATTCAGTTATATGGTAAACTTTTATCTGAAACTGTTTTCCAAGAATGAATGCTAGTCTAGGCTCATTTTGGGCATTCCAGGTGACTCAATTGTAAAGAGTCTATTTACCAACGCAGGAGACATGAGTTTGATCCCTGGATTAGGAGGATCCCCTGAATTAGGAAATGGCAGTCCATTCCAGTATTTTTGCCTGGACAGAGGACCTTATGGGCTAAATCCCATAGATTGACCAAAGAGTCGAACACGACTTAGCAACTAAACAACAACAACAAGATTCAGTTTAAGGCTCTTTTATTATAGAAAGGAAGCAAACAATAAATTGTCAGGATTTCTTGCTTAATTGAAACTGGTTTTCTTGAGAAGGATTTTGCTTAAGGCCTGTATGTGTGATTTGCTAATGTGCAGACAGTCTCAAAGGTCATAAACAGTAAAAAACAGGAAGAAACTCTGAAGCAGACAACTTCTCATGTTCTTCAGCATATTCCCTGTGGAATTTGAGTTTCATATCAGGCTCTTCTCAGTCTGTCTCCAGATGTTACATAGTCATCATTTTATTTGAGGAATATGACTTGGAATATGGTGGTTTACACATCTTGTATACAGACATTGAGATCAAAACATCGGGGATAAGTCAGCTCAGTTTTAGAGAAATTTCTCATGATATCTTACTGAAGAAGCTACTTCTTTCCAGTTTTCGTACTCTCCTCTCCCCTCCTTGAAGTCCTACATAACCTTTGACCTAAAGTCCATGTTTAGAGAAGTGGACCAGTAGCTAACTTATTCAATCATGCTTCTGGCTTTGGGAATTTATAAACTACTGGTCACTTATTAAAAGATTCAAAAGACTGAACATTTTCACAGTTAATTGTACAGATATTAGAGTGCCTAAAAATCTTTCAAAACACTAGTGAAGTACAGGTTTTAGTATGTAGATTGTAGAAGAGGGTTGTTAATAATATAGTAGAGAACAGAGTTATATACCAGGTTCCATACATTTTTCATGAAAGGTAGAGATAACTGTCAGGGTTCAAAACATTCAAAACAGGGACCCAAGGAAAGCCATGAAGAATTTGAAGGAAAATGCATAAATGTGGCTAAAGAAGATGCTATGCTAGTTGGTACTGGAGTGGTAGTGTAAATGTAAGATTAATGCGTATTAACAGGAAGGAAATGATGACAAATTAAGCTCCTTCTCCCTCTCCTATTTGAACAGCACAATTAAGAAATGTTTGCCTTAATATCCAGATATTTAACCAGCCTATATAAATTTACATATATTAGTGACATCTGCCCCCAAAATGCAGGAAGAAAATAAAAAGAAACCAGAACACTGATTTTCAGCTCCAATCATATATAATTAATTGAAGATATTCAAGCAGGAGATTTAGGGGGATGAGACTGAGTTGTGTTAATGGGGAAGGGCACAGAGGGAGAGAAAGAGTGTCACTCTTCTCCGACAGCTGCTCTGAACCAGGGACTGGCCTGGTTAAAGCGACCACATTAGATCTTTACTGTCCCATTAGAAGCAAAGTTAACAGAAATGAATGCGCCCTTCCCCCATATGCCTACCTTTGGCTGGCCACAGCATGACTGGCAGGGCCGTAGGAAACCTCTGAGATGATAGCAAGACATTCAAAACAGTATTCTAAAACTACAGACAAGGTCTAACATGTGGCTTTGCTTTACAGTATAAGCTCTTAATCAGCAGTTTAGGATTTAGAGAGGATAGTAGTCCCAGATGTATTGATGTGCTATTTTAAGGTGTTTTCAATGACTGCTCTGAAGGCTTTAAGTTTCTCCTTCACAGGCAGATGGCTGGCTCCTTGGGATGCTCTTGAATGCTTTGCTTGTCTCTGATCAGGATGAACTAAAGGAAGCATTTTGGTGGAGTGGAATGTTTGCCCTGGCAGGAGAAAGCAGAGATTTCAACAAGCACATGCATTTGTGAATGGATTGATTATTGTCTTTCCTCTGAAGTGATTACAAGCACAGTCCTAGTTAATTAGTAAATAGGGAGGGAGGAAGGGAGCCAGGGGAGGAGAGAGAGAGGGAGGGTGAGGAGGAGTGGATTGAGAGGGAGAGAAATTATCCTGTTGGTGCACTTCTCACATTTAAACTAAAATAGGCCTAAGGGTCGAGAAAGCAACCCACTCCAGTACTCTTCCCTGGAAAACCCCATGGGTGGAGGAGCCTGGTGGGCTGCTGTCTATGGGGTCGCACAGAGCTGGACACGACTGAAGCGACTTAGCAGCAGCAGGACCAGCAGCAGGCCTAAGGGTGATGAGACAAAACTAAAGTATATGAAAGGAAAAAAATGGAACTCTTGACAAGAAAACGGAAGTCTGATATCTCTGTAAACATTTAATCAGCTGATCATTAGGGTCAAAACACCATCTTCATTCATATAATCCTGATAATTTCAGCCAAAAATGGATACAGCATATATATAAGAAAGAAAACAATATTTTGTGGTTCCTAGTTTACCAACATTTGTTCAATTCTTTTGTCAATTAATTAATTAAATTATTCAACAGATGTTTATTAAGCATCTCCTTATGCCAGGCAGTGTTCTAGGCCTTGAGGATAGAAAGAATAATAAACAAGACAAATAAAGTCCTTATGGAACATATTGTCATGGAGGCTTTCTCCATATTGGCTTAAAGAAAAAACATTGTCCCACATATCTTTAAACAGGAGTTGTAATATGCATTTTGTATTTTTCCCCTCTTTCCCTAAATCTTCTTTTGCCAGTTTTAATCCAGTTTGTAAACATTTTAAAGGGTGGGAAAAGTGGTTTATGAGTTAAGCACTGCCACTTAGGACCTTTGACTGTGCTTAAAGTATAAGCATCTTTTTGTCTGGGGAAGAAGCTGCATTCCTGCGGTCCTGGGTTTTTGCTGAAATGCTTTCACAGGTTCAGTGGCATCCGGAGCGCTCCTTCTTTGGTCTGCAACACTTATCTCCCTAAGAAATCCTGTGCAGTCCACAATTTCTGCCTCCTTAAATAGGCTGCCAAGTCCCAGCTCTATTTCCAGCCTGGAATTCCCCTCCTATTACCCTTAAGTCTTTCTAAACCTTTCCCAAACACTGGGAAACTCAGAGATGGAGGGGAATGTTGGCTCCTTGTGATTGTTATCTGTTGTTTTACAATTAATATATTAATCTACTGCCTACCATTTTTCTTCAGGGTATGCAAACTGGATTAGACCACAGTTTACATTTACCATCAATAAATTTGTATTTTCCCTTGTCCTTGGAGGGGTTAGTGTTTATGCTACTCAGATCATGGGGAGAAACATGATTAAAATAGGTTGAAGTTTTGCTCAAGCCAGGAACAAGTTGAAAATTAGAGGCAATATGATATGGCTAACATCACAGACGCTGAGACCCTGCTGTCCTAGTTCAAATCCCAACTGAACTTAAAGAGACAGTTTGCTCATTAATCAAAAGGAATAATAATATGATGTTCTTTGTATGACTGTTGTAAAGATTAACTTAGTTGTCCCATGTGAAACAGAATATTGCTTGGCCTATTACAAGCCCTATTTATAAATGGCATTATTATTTTCATCATTAAAGGCAGCCTTAAAGTCCAAGGTAGGAGAAGAACAATCCTAAACTAAGAAGACAAAAGTTTAAGCCTTTATAGAATAGCTTTTAAAGTTTGAAACTGACTTACATGTTACCTCTGATTGCTTTGGTCAATGTCAAAAAATTTAGTTTGACACCAAACAGAAAACTAATTTTAATTAATAATGAATGTGATCTCATAAAAACAAATAGTATATTGGATGTCCACTAGGGTAGGAATGATCGACTTGAGAGTTTGAGTTTCCTCTTCTGTGAACTGCCTTTTCATGTCCTTTGAAGAGTTTCTGTTTTGTGTTGTCTTTTCCTTATTGCTTATAGGATTTCTTGGTATAAGCTGCAAATTAGAAGAGACCCTACCTCTCTGGTCTAATTCTTGAATGTGATGAAATGTCCTTGCAGTTGACACTCTTGATCTCTTTGCCTACTGCTTATTGTCTCTCTTGAATGAATTACCTCATTTTGGAATGAGAAGTATCTAAGCATACTCTGCACTGTCCTCTCTAAGTCTCTTTTTTTGATGGAGAATAAAGTGCAGGACACGTGCACAGATCTGCTCTGGGCCATGTAGCAAGAATCCTGTCCTTGGGGGCAACCCTGTATTTATCCAGCTGTGCCAGGGCCAGATGGGTAATTCCAATTCAGAATAAAGTATTTAATAACTCATTTGACTGCAGATCTAAAACTATGTTTGCTTTATTGGCCACTTATGTTTGTTTGTCTTCTCCTGGTGAGAAAGAGATGGCCACTCAGACCAAGTCTTTCTGGAGAGTTTACAAAGAGATTATTTATAACGATGTTGGATGGGTTAGAGAAACCGATGATGGTGGTAGTACTCCAGGGATTGCAAGGACAGGAGCCACTGCTAAAAGAAGACCTGGAAAGAAAGAGAGTAGGGGTAACTACCAAAGTGTAGAGAGTAGATAAATGAAGAATATCTGGTAGGAACTATGTAGATATAAGGGACAAAGTCCCATCCCTTATAGGAACTTCTTAGGGTTATGCCAGTTGGATATACACCAGTAGAACAGCCTGAAATCTAGAATCACCATGTTCTTTATGTGTCTATTTGCCAACTGGACATCCTCCTGGTTGAAGTGTCTTTTTGTGTCTTTTACCTATTTTTCAATTTGCTTTTTTCACTACTGGCAATGTGGGAGACCGGGGTTTGATCTCTGAGTTAGGAAGATTCCTTGAAGAAGGGCATGGCAACCCACTGTAGTATTCTTGCCTGGAAAATCCAATGGACAGAGGAGTCTGGCAGGCTATAGTCTATAGGGTTGCAAAAAGCTGGACACAACTGAGCGGCTAACACTTTGGCCTTTCGCTACTGTATTCTGAGATTTCTGTTTATGTCTCAGATACTTGTTCTTTGTCAGATATGTGGTTTCCAAAATTTTTCTCTCTGTAGCTTTCCTTTTCATCCTCTTAAGGGGTCTTTCTCAGAGCAGAAGTTTTGAGTTTTGATGAAACCAGTTTATCATGTTTTCTTTTTATGGATCATGATTTTGTTGTCAGGTTTAAAAACTTTTTGCCCAGTTCTAAGACACAAAATTTGGAAAACTCAGCAGTGGCCACAGGACTGGAAAAGGTCAGTTTTCATGCCAATCTCAAAGAAAGGCAATGCCAAAGAATGCTCAAACTACCGCACAATTGCACTCATTTCACATGCTAGTAAAGTAATGCTCAAAATTTTCCAAGCCAGGCTTCAATAGTATGTGAACCGTGATATCCAAATGTTCAAGCTGAATTTTAAAAAGGCAGAAGAATCAGAAATCAAGTTGCCAACATACGCTGTACCATCGAAAAAGCAAGAGAGTTCCAGAAAAACATCTATTTCTGCTTTATTGACTATGCCAAAGCCTTTGAATGTGTGGATCACAGCAAACTGAGGAAAATTCTTCAAGAGATGGGAATACGAGACAACCTGACCTACCTGTTGAGAAACCTGTATGCAGGTCAGGAAGCAACAGTTAGAACTGGACATGGAACAACAGACTGGTTCCAAATAGGAAAAGGAGTACATCAAGGCTGTATATTGTCACCCTGCTTATTTAACTTCTATGCAGAGTACATCATGAGAAATGCTGGGCGGGATGGAGCACAAGCTGGAATCAAGATTGCAGGGAGATATATCAATAACCCCAGATATGCAGATGACACCACCCTTGTGGCAGAAAGTGAAGAGGAAATAAAAAGCCTCTTGATGAAAGTGAAAGAGGAGAGTGAAATAGTTGGCCTGAAACTCAGCATTCAGAAAACTAGATCCGGGCATCTGGTCCCATCAGTTCAGTTCAGTTGCTCAGTCGTGTCTGACTCTTTGCAACCCCATGAACTGCAGCACACCAGGCTTCCCTGTCCATCACCATCTCCTGGAGTTCACTCAAACTAACGTCCATCGAGTCGGTGATGCTATCCAGCCATCTCATCCTCTGTCATCCCCTTCTCCTCCTGCCCCCAATCCCTCCCAGCATCAGAGTCTTTTCCAATGAGTCAACTCTTTGCATCAGGTGGCCAAAGTTCTGGAGTTTAAGCTTTAGCATCATTCCTTCCAAATAACACCCAGGGCTGATTCCTTTAGAATGGACTGGCGGATCTTGCAGTCCAAGGGACTCTCAAGAGTCTTTTCCAACACCACAGTTCAAAAGCATCAATTCCTCAGTGCTCAGCTTTCTTCACAGTGCAACTCTCACATCCATACATGACCACTGGAAAAACCATAGCCTTGACTAGACAGACCTTAGTCGGCAAAGTAATGTCTCTACTTTTCAATATGCTATCTAGGTTGGTCATAACTTTTCTTCCAAGGAGTAAACGTCTTTTAATTTCATGGCTGCGGTCACCATTTGCAGTGATTTTGGAATCCCCCCAAAATGTCTGACACTGTTTCCATTGTTTTATCACTTTGCCAACAAAGGTTCATCTAGTCAAGGCTATGGTTTTTCCAGTGGCCATGTATGGATGTGAGAGTTGGACTGTGAAGAAAGTTGAGCACTGAAGAATTGATGCTTTTGAACTGTGGTGTTAAAGACTCTTGAGAGTCCCTTGGACTGCAAGGAGATCCAACCAGTCCATCCTAAAGGAGATCAGTCCTGGTGTTCTTTGGAAGGAATGATGCTAAAGCTGAAACTCCAATACTATGGCCACCTGATGCGAAGAGTTGACAAATTGGAAAAGACTCTGATGCTAGGAGGGATTGGAGGCAGGAGGGAAAGGGGACGACAGAAGATGAGATGGCTGGATGGCATCACCGACTCGATGGGCGTGAGTCTGAGTGAACTCCGGGAGTTGGTGATGGACAGGGAAGCCTGGCGTGCTGCAACACATGGGGTCGCAAAGAGTCAGACACGAGTGAGCAACTGAACTGAACTGATGCTTCTCTGTAAGGAACAATTCTAAGAAGGTTGACGCTTAATCGTGAAATCCTCTTGTGTAGTTATTGAAAATACATATTTGAACCCCTGTCTCAGACCTCTTAAATTTAAAGTCCTATGACTACTATTGTGGTGGAATTATCTTGGGGTTTCAGTCCAACATGTAAAGTGAAAGTGTTAGTCACTCAGTCATATCTGACCCTTGTGACCTGGTGGACTGTAGCCTACCAAGCTCATTGGTCCATGGAATTCTCCAGGGAAGAATACTGGAGCAGTCTAACATATCTGGATTCAAATTCAAACTACCACTAGCCAGCTGTGTGACTTGGAGCCTATTAAACTCTCCAAATCTTAGTTTTCTCATCCACAAGATAATAAATTCTTATATTCTTGTATTCTTGTGAGGATCACTATTAAAAGATGCATGAGGAGCTTAACATAGCACTTGGAATATTATAAGGGATCAACAGCTACCACTCACATATCCATAAAACCCACAGGCAAACTTCCACTTTATGTAAGGCAGTGCCAAGTTTCCCATATAGTTATGTATTAATACAAGAATGTGAGAGTCACTCAGTTGTGTCCAACTCTTTGTGACCCCATGGATTGTAGCACACTAGGCTCCTCTCTGTCCGTGAGATTTCCCAGGCAAGAATACTGGAGTGGGTAGCCATTTCTCCAGGGAAACTTTCTACACTGAGGGATTGAACCCAGGTCTTCCATACTGCAGGCAGATCCTTTACTGTATGAGATACCAGGAAAGCACATCTTAATACTAAGTGAGATTTAAATTCTCCCCTCGTGGATTCACCAAGGCCTGTATGGGCTCTACATATCTTACTGAAACACCTCACCAAAGAAAAATATATAAGAATAACAAGATTTGTGCTTTTTTGGTGGACTTTTTCAGCACCTGCTCTATGGGACTATGAACTCTGAAGAAAAAAAAAAAAAAAAGAGTAAAATCTCCTGGCCATCAGGAATTTTCAAAGAGAAAATCTGTGTTTCAAACACTGAAGAATTTCATACAGAGAGAAAGAGACAACATAGCTATTAATATGTCAGTTCTGTAAAAAATAAAAATGAAAAAGAACAAATCTTATCAGGAATAGCCTCAGAAATCAATCAGTGAAAGACAAAGGAATGAAGAGAGGAGGACAATTTCCATCAGAATCAGAAAACATTATCCTGGATGAGCGTTCCTCATTGATACAGCAGCTCAGTTCATCTCAGTCGCTCAGTCATGTCCGACTCTTTGTGGCCCCATGCACTGCAGCACGCCTAGCCTCCCTGTCCATCACCAACTCCCGGAGTTTACCCAGACTCATCTCCACTGAGTTGGTGATACCATCCAACCATCTCATTCTCTGTCGTCCCCTTCTCTTCCCACCTTCAACCCTTCCCAGCATCAAAGTCTTTTCAAATGAGTCATCTCTTCGCATCAGGTGGCCAAAATATTGGAGTTTCAGCTTCAACATCAGTTCTTCCAACGAACACGCACAGCTGATCTCCTTCAGAATGGACTGGTTGAATCTCCTTGCAGTCCAAGGGACTCTCAAGAGTCTTCTCCAACACCACAGTTTAAAAGCATCAATTCTTCGGCACTCAGCTTTCTTCACAGTCCAACTCTCACATCCATACATGACCACTGGAAAAACCATAGCCTTGACTAGATGAACCTTTGTTGGCAAAGTAATGTCTCTGCTTCTTAATATGCTATCCAGGTTGGTCACAACTTTCCTTCCAAAGAGTAAGCGTCTTTTAATTTCATGGTTGCAATCACCATCTGCAGGGATTTTGGAGCCCAAAAAAATAAAGTCAGCCACTGTTTCCACTGTTTCCCCATTTATCTGCCATGAAGTGATGGGACCGGATGCCATGATCTTCGTTTTCTGAATGATGAGATTTATGCCAACTTTTTCACTTTCCTCTTTGACTTTCATCAAGAGGCTCTATAGTTCTTCTTCACTTTCTGTCATAAGGGTGGTGTCATCTGCATATCTGAGGTGACTGATATTTCTCCTAGCAATCTTGATTCCAACTTGCGCTTCATCCAGCCCAGTGTTTCTCATGATGTACTCTGCATATAAGTTAAATAAGTAAGGTGACAATATACAGCCTTGATGTACTCCTTTTCCTATTTGGAACCAATCTGTTGTTCCATGTCCAGTTCTAACTGTTTCTTCTTGGCCTGCATACAGATTTCCGAAGAAGCAAGTGAGGTGGTCTGGTATTCTCATCTCTTTCAGAATTTTCCACAGTTTATTGTGATCCACACAGTCAAAGGCTTTGGCATAGTCAATAAAGCAGAAATAGATGTTTTTCTGGAACTCTCTTGCTTTCTTGGTAATCCAGCGGATGTTGGCAATTTGATCTCTGGTTCCTCTACCTTTTCTAAATTCAGCTTGAACATCTGGAATTTCACGGTTCACATACTGTTGAAGCCTGGCTTGGAGAATTTTGAGCATTACTTCACTAGTGTGTGAGATGAGTGCAATTGTGCGGTAGTTTGCGCATTCTTTGGCATTGCCTTTCTCAGGGATTGGCATAAAAACTGACCTTTAATATTGTAAGAAAAGTGAAAAAGCAAAGTTGCTCTGTCATGTCCAACTCTTTGCAACTCCATGGACTATGCAGTCCATGGAATTCTCCAGGCCAGAATACTGGAGTGGGTAGCCATTCTCTTCTCCAGGGGAACTTCCCAGCCCTGGGATCGAACCCAGGTCTCCCTCATTGCAGGCAGATTCTTTACCAGCTGAGCCACAAAAGAAGCCCTACAGCAAGAAAGGCCTCTGTAATTAACACAAGAGTGACATTTTAAGCTATGTGTACTCTACACATTGTTTCCTGTATATTTTTTTTGCTTACATTAATTGACTTAATCTATTCCCCTATTTCATTTTCTAGCATAGTCATGTCCGACACTCTGTGACTGCATGGACTGTAACCTGCCATGGTCCTCTGTTCATGGCATTTTCCAAGCAAGAATACTGGAGTGGGTTGCCATGCCCACCTCCAGGGGACCTTTCTGACCCAGGGTTAGAAATTGTATCTCTTATGTCTCCTGCATTGGCAGGTGGATTCTTTACTATTGCATCACCTGGGAAGCCTTCTAGCATAAATATTTTTTCTCAATTAATCTTCTCAGTTAAAATAATGACTTGCTATGCATGCCTCTATTATAGCTCTTCTCACCCTGTCATTTATATATAGATGTAGTTCCTCAGTTCAACCCAAGGAAATTGGGAGGCCCAGAAGCCAGCACAGACTTTAGCACATGGTAGGTATATTTGCCATTGTTGTTGTGTTAGATTTACTTGAGTTAAAAAAGACGTCTAAACATCACAGATACTCTTCAGGTAAAAAGAGTGGACAGACAAGGAAATGATCATTTGCAGTTGAGTATCGGAACAGTCACCTCTTTCAGAACATGCCATAAAAAGACCAAAGAGAGATCAGCAAAGTTCGCCAGTGATGTAAGCCCTCTGTTCGGTCCTAACTGTGTGATTCAGGTGCTCTGCAAGTCTACAGTCTCAGGGTGGGGGAAAAAATTCATGCAACTTTACTGGCTGTAAGTTTCTAGCTTCCAGCCTGCCTATGGGTTAATGTTCTGGATACTGTACCTCCATCTGTTATTTTAAAAGTCAGAGAACTGAAATTCTGTGGATCCCAGAAAATTGCCTCTTATAACTTTTGCAACCCTAGGCAAGTTATTTAATGTTTCTGCCAAAAGGAAGTTACACTCATAGCTACTCATGGAGCGGTGGTAAGAATCAAGCAATATAAAGAATGTGAAGGTTTCAGCAAAGAACAGGGCCCAAAGTAAGTATTCAATAAATTGAAGAAGAAGAAGGCTAGAGGAAAAAGGAGGAAGAGGAAGTGGTGGCTGGGAGGCTCACAGGTTGTATTATATATATATATAATATATCCTGCCCATGCCTCCCAGGTGGCACAGTGGTCAGGAGTCTGCCTGCAGTGCAGGAGATGCAGGAGACTCAGGTTCGATCTCTGAGTCAGGAAGATCCCTTGGAGTAGGAAATGGCAACCCACTTCAGTATTCTTGCCTAGAAAATTCCATGGACAGAGGAACCTGGCAGGCGATAGTCCATAGTGTCACAAAGCGTTAGACACCACGGAGCATGCACCTACACCCTGCCCATGCTCTGGCTCACAGCAGGTCATCAGTAAATGCACTTTCCGCCCACTGCGAGCACCTGGTGCAGTCATCTCGAATTCCTGAACAGTCATCTCTCAATCACTCAGTAACTGAACTGATGTATATTTGACTTGGAATTAAGCCGCTCTGTTTCAGATTTTTTTTTTTATTCGCTCCTTTAATACTTCAGTGACATTTTGACCTTAATAAGTGAAACTTTCAGATTCCTTTCTCAATGTTTTCTTATCAAACCTCTCTGAAAACTTTTTTTTTCTTTTTTGACATGTTGGGTTATAAATTCAGTAAGCAGTGCTGATACCTGTCATTGCCAGGTGATGAAAATTTTCTCTGACAGTATCAGCTCCACCCCGGTTTCAGGAGGACTCCTTCCCCCTCCAGTGTCACGGGTATACAGTGGGAACAAGTAGAAAAAAATGGAGTCATGGCCTCGACCGAGTTCCGAGTGAGCCCATGTTGAATATGAACAATATCTGATCATAGTCTGCTAGAGTGATTCCCAAGAAATAAACCTGAAGCTGGAGCTGGCCACTTTTGCCCTTAATCAGCCCAAAAGGAAAGGCCCCCTTCCTTCCCTCCTCCTTCCACCTTCCCTGAATTCAGTGGATGCGTGCCTATGCATGCTGTCACTTCAGTTGTGGCCGTCTCTTTGTGACCCCATGAACTGTAGCCATAGGGTCTTGCTCAAGCTGGGCGCCGGGGTGCATTAGTGCCAAGTGTGGAGCCCTTGTTCTCAGAAGATCTCTGTTTTAGCTTCTCCCTACATCATTAAGCCAAAGCTATCTCTACTGTCTCTGGCTCTAAACAGATGATACTCAGTGCATCTCTGTGCCTTTTTAAAAATTTTTAATTTAGAAATAATTGCAGATGTACAGAAAAGGTAGAAAAGGAGTAAAAAGAGTTGACATAGTCTTCGATTGGACTCCGCAAATTTTAAATGTTTGCCTCAGTGTTCTCATCCTTCTCTCTACATTGATCTGCGCCTTTATAATCTGAAGTACTTTAGAGTAATTTGCAAATATGTGGCCCCTTTTTGTTTCAGCACATATTTCACAAAAGCAAGACCTTCTTTCACATAACCATAGTGTACTTCCCCAAGACAGCAGATTAACATTAATGGAATGTTATCTTATTTGGGCTTCCCTGTGGCTTAGATGGTAAAAATCTGTGTGCACTGCAGGAGCCCTGGGTTCAGTCCCCGAGTTGGTAATATTCCCTGGAGAAGGGAATGGCAACCCACTCCAGTATTCTTGCCTGGCAAATTCTATGGGCAGAGGAGCCTGGTGGGCTACAGTCCATGGGATTGCAAAGAGTCATAATTAACAGACAGCCTTCAAATTTTGCCAATTGTTCCACTAGCATCCTTTGTAGCAAAAGCAAAATAATTTTCTGATCCAGAATCCATTTTTAGGACCGTCCCTCACATTTAGTCATCATGTCTTTATCTCCTTTCACCTTAAACAATGTCTCAATCATTATTTTTGTTTTCCATGACCTTGTGTAAAGAAAGCTGAGCACCGAAGAATTGATGCTTTTGAACTGTGGTGTTGGAGAAGATTCTTGAGAGTCCCTTAGACTGCAAGGAGATCCATCCAGTCCATTCTAAAGGAGATCAGCCCTGGGTGTTCTTTAGAAGGACTGATGCTAAAGCTGAAACTCCAGTACTTTGGCTACCTCATGCGAAGAGTTGACTCATTGGAAAAGTCTCTGATGCTGGGAGGGATTGGGGGCAGGAGGAGAAGGGGACGACAGAGGATGAGATGGCTGGATAGCATCACCAACTTGATGGACGTGAGTTTGAATGAATTCTGGTAGTTGGTGATGGACAGGGAGGCCTGGCGTGCTGCAATTCATGGGGTCACCAAGAGTCAGACATGACTGGGTGACTGGACTGAACTGAACTGAACATTTTTAAAGAGTACTGGAGTGTTCCTCCTGCTAGCCCATCCCTTTAGGTTTGAATAGTATTTATGACTTAGTTAGAGTTGTGAATGTTTAGACAGTTTGCTTTTTTTAATGTGCTGCTGCTGCTGCTGCTAAGTCACTTCAGTCGTGTCCGATTCTATGCAACCCCACAGACAGTACCCTATCGGGCTCCGCCATTCCTGGGATTCTCCAGGCAAGAAAGCTGGAGTGGGTTGCCATTTCCTTCTCCAATGCATGAAAGTGAAAAATGAAAGTGAAGTCGCTCAGTCGTGTCCGATTCTTAGTGACCCCGTGGACTTCAACTCACCAGACTCCTCCGTCCATGGGATTTTCTAGGCAAAAGTATGGGAGTGGGGTGCCATTGCCTCTTCCATTTTAATGCGCAGGCTTGTTTATTTATTTATTTCTAGCTGTGCCGGGTCTTCATTGCTGTGCTTGGCCTTTCTCTAGTTGTGGAGAGCAGGGGCCCCTCTTTGTTTTGATGCAAGGGCTGCTCATTGTGGAGGCTTCTCTTGTTGCAAATCACAGGCTCTAGAGCATGTGGGCTTCAGTAGTTGTGACTCCTGGGCTCTAGAGCACAGCCTCAGTAGCTGTGGTGCTCAGGCTTAGTTGTTCTGCAACGTGTGGGATCTTCCCAGACCCGGCAATGAACTCATGGCTCCTGCATTGCCAGGTGGATTCTTTACCACTGAGCCACCAGGGAAGCCCCAAGTTATGCACTGTTGATAGACTAACACAGAAGTGACTCTATGCTCTCAGCACATCACATGGGCATGTGACATCTAGCTGTCTCGGGATTGCTGATATTAATTTTGATCTCTTAGGGTGGCATTCATCAGGTTTCTCCACTATAAGATGCTATTTTTTTCTTTGTAATGTATCAGTACCCTGTGGAGAGGTGTTCGGAGACTATGAAGGTATCCTACCTCCCATAAAAATTTCACTCACTAAATCAAACATTCATTGATAACACTTGTCTGAAAAAATTATTACTGTAGTCACTGCCAAATGGTCATTCTAAATTTCATGATTCTCTTTTTATTTACTAGTTGGAATTCTACTCAGAAGAAGAGCTTTCTCTCCTCCATCATTTATAATGTGTGTATATGCATATATTTTTGCTGTTCCATCACTCTGTCATGTCTGACTCCTTGAGACCCCATGGACTGCAGCACACCAGGATTCCCTGTCCTTCACCAACTCCTGGAGTTTGCTCAAACTCATGTCCATTGCATCAGTGATCCCATCCAACCATCTCTTCCTCTGTTACCCTCTTCTCCTCCTGCCCACAGCCTTTCCCAGCATCAGGGTCTTTCCCAAAGACCCTTTTCCAGGGTCCTTCCAATCTTTTCTTTGTATCAAGTTGGTACTTGCCATCTACTCTACAAGGATTAAATCATGTGCTATAGCAGCTGCTGAATTTCAACACCCCTGAAAATAATTAAGGGAAGAGAACAGGCAAGAGTCACTCTGTGCTCTGGGAAATACTGGAAGGACAGGTCTTTAAATACTTAAATATTTTCAGGAGCCAATATCATAAGTCCAGTTTGTGTGTCTCCTCATGTCTATACAAGGACTAAAATCTGTGGTGATGACTTCTCCCTGTGACTAGCAGACATCTTCTGCAAAAAATATGTGCTTGATTACATGTATTCCTCCTTCACCAAAATCACCAATCACTAGCCATCCATCCTGCCTCTTTGGAGCAGTTCCTCAGAGCTATCTGAAATGCTGTTTCCCGGTCTATATGCCTCATTTTGCCCCAAATAAAAACTTTACTACAACTCTCGTGTTGTGCATTTTTAAGTCAACACTATATATATTAAAAACCAGTTTATGCTGACACCCCCACTGCAAGTCAGCATCACAGAGTCCATTTTAGCTTTTCCTTTTCATCTTTGCAATTTCCTTCCCTGACTTTTAGAATTCTCACTCTCCTTCTCTACAATATATTTTGTATGTTTTTTCAACTCAGAACTAGTGTTTGCATTTGCTAACCCCTGTGCAAACAGACCTACTAACTATAATATAGTAGCTATTTGTAGTTCTTTCTGTCTTTAGCCTGAGAGCAGAGTCAGAAGATGATATTTAAAAATTGCTGAGGCTTCCCAGGTGGCACTAGCGGTAAAGAACCTGCCTGGCAATGCAGGAGACATAAGAGACGCAGGTTTGATCCCTTGGTCCAGAAGATCCCCTGGAGGAGAGCATGCAACCCAGTCCAGTATTCTTGCCTGGAGAATCCCATGGACTGAGGAGCCTGGAGGGCTATAGTTACATGGACTCATGAGGTAGCGAAGAGTCAGACATGACTGAGCAACTAAGCAGCAGCAGCACAGAATCAAAAAATGATATTCAAACATGACTCAAGTTAATTCTCCCTGGTGTGTTCAGTGCAGCTATGCATTCTTTGTTTCTTTCCCCCAACAAGAATGACCACTTTACCAAGCAAATTTTATCAAAAACTACAAATCAACTGGAAACCCTTCCTGTTAGGGGAATCACTGTTTGATGGCTCCTTTATAGCAATTTCTATTTTATTTTAAATTGTTTTCTTTTCTCTGGGTGTCTCCAATCAGAATGAATGTCATGAAAGGGTACCAGAGTGACTTCTCACCATTCTAATCTTCCATAGAGCCTGCCAGATAAAACATATAAATCTTTGCGGAATCAATGAAATCAGCCCTCTGGCTAAAAAAAAAAAAAAAGAGAGAGAGAGAGAGAAAGAGAGACAGATGATTAAAGAGATGAGAAAAAGAAAAAAGCTGAAGGCAAGCAATCATGTCCCTTACAATTCTAGCATTTTCGGTTCTTCCCAATAATAGTAATATTTGACTTATTGCCTATTATGTCAGGGCTTCCCAGGTGGCTCAGGGATAAAGAACCCACCTGTCAAGCAGGAGACATGTGTTTGATCCCTGGGTAGAGAAAATTCCCTGGAGAAGAAAATGGCAGCCCTTCCAGTAGTCTTGCTGGAAAATCCTATGGTCAGAGGAGCCTAGCAGGCTAAGCCCATGGGGTCACGATGAACTGGACATGTCTTAATGCCTAAACAACAACAACTATAATGTCTAGAGTTCCTCTTTGACCTGCATAACATCTGTTGAGCATAGAGATATGGGTGTTATGGTATCCATTATTATGAAAGTTGGGGTTCATATGATTGAATAATTGGCCCAAACATCCTGCTTGAAAAATGGTCTGGTGGTGGTGGTGGTTTAGTCGCTAAGTTGTGTCTGGCTCCTCCAACCCCATGGACTGTAGCCCACCAGGCTCCTCTGTCCATAGGATTTGTCAGGCAAGAATACAAGAGTGGGTTGCCATTTCCTTCTCTAGGGGAATGGTCTGTAATAGACAGAATCCCCTATAGAGATTTAAAAAAAATTAAAAATTGCTCTTCAGAAGGCACATGCTTATTGTTACCAAATTATTAAGAAATGATTAAATAAAAGCTAACAGTCTTTCCTTTCCTTGCCCACATGCCATCAATGATAACCATGTCATGTGTGTCTGTCCACACCTTTACTTTCACAAAACTTGGAGTCTTGAGACCTTCATGAATGCCAGGATTCTGAGAGTAGAAGATGTTTGATCCACATGAGATAAGGGAACAGAAGCAAAAGACTCATTCATGAAGCCATTCTAACACTCACATACTGGCTATCTCCCAGCTGATAGTGATGGACTTTCAAAGAGGTTCTACCACCTGGAGCCCCCATGAAGTCAGGGGCATACAAATAGATTTGCACTTACTTCTGAGTCTCATTTTTCCTACCCCATAAAATGGAGATTATAGCCAATTGTATCCTGAAGTTTAGCTGGATAAACCCATGATACAAAACTATTTTCTCTTCTTAAGAGAAGAAGGAAGCTTTGCATTTTCAATCTACCCCATGCTGAGAGACCACGAGTGACACAGAGTGTTCAAGAGGGTACAAAAGTCTTTCTCATTCTCTTGGAGAGCATTTACTTCATTTGGAGAACTGAAGCGCACAGGTAATAACACCTGGATTCTTAGCTAGCCATCCTTCCCTGTTTTGCTTTCTGTTGGGTGCCTGCTTTCTCAGCCAGGATCTTCCTGAATTGCCAGTGACATCCAGTTTTGCCCCAGAGTAACTCCAGTGACTGGCCAGAATGGAGGGTTCTGTCTCCAGGGAAGGCTGAGGCTCTATAAACATGTTTCACCTGCAGCTTTCTGCATTTAAAAGCATGAATCAAGCACCCTATCCGCAGCCCCTGTGACATCTGTAATTCAGGTCAGAGGAAGAGGAGCTTCCCAAGGGACTCTTTCTTCAACAATCCATACAAAGTTAGTCAGTCAGTCAGTTCAGTTGCTCAGTCATGTCCGACTCTTTGCGACCCCATGAATCACAGCACTCCAGGCCTCCCTGTCCATCACCATCTCCCGGAGTTCACTCAAACTCATGTCCATCAAGTTGGTGATGCCATCCAGCCATCTCATCCTCTGTTGTCCCCTTTTCCTCCTGCCCCCAATCCCTCCCAGCATCAGAGTCTTTTCCAGTGAATCAACTCTTCGCATGAGGTGGCCAAAGTACTGGAGTTTCAGCTTTAACATCATTCCTTCCAAAGAACACCCAGGGCCAATCTCCTTTAGAATGGACTGGTTGGTAGTAGATATCAAATATGAAGTAGTAGTCCCCTATATATGAAAGAGTTCCATTCCAAGAGCATGTTCCTAAATCTAATTTGCTCCTAAGTCCAACAAAATCGCCTAGGTACCCAGCTAACACAATGGGCTATATACTATGCACTATAATAGCTTTGTAATACTTTTCAAACAAATGATAACATTAGAAAACAAAAATAAAACAATTTGAAAACTTCAGGAGTTGGTGATGGACAGGGAAGCCTGGCATGCTGCAGTCTGTGGAGTCATAAAGAGTTGGACACAGCTGAGTGACTGAACTGAACTGAATCTTAACAGTATCTTGAAAAGTACAGTAGTCAGTACAACAGCTGGCATACAGGGGCTGGCATCAACTGACAGACAAGAAGAGTCACTGACTGGAGGAGGGAGAGGAGATGGGCGATGGTAGAGCTGAAGAATTGTCAGCAATAGGAGACAGAGGGCAAGGGGCCGCTTCCCTCACACCTGCCATTGATGGCCTGGACTCTGATTCCTTGCTGGGTTCAGTTCTATCTACCGTCTTGAAAAAGTGATGCATGATGTCTGGGTAGTAGCTCTTTTCACCTTTTCATAGATGACACGGTAGCACTGGATTGCATTCTGCCGAAACCTTCTCCTTCTGTTCTACAAGCAGGTCTGGTGCCTCAGAAACTAACAGTGCCCCCTCAGATAAAGAAAACTCCATTCCGTTTCCTGCACCATGGCTCTCTTCAGTTTCTTCAGCTACTTCTTCCTCTTGTCTCTCTTTGTCCTTCCTCCAGTTCTCCAAATCCATCAGATCTTCATTAGTAAGCTCCACGTTCAAATATTTGAAAGTTTGCAGCTTGAAGGTTCGTATGTAGGGGACTTGCTGTACCTTTCCCCATCCCTTCACAGTGGGAATTTCCCCAGAATCCAGTAACCCAGATTTGGGTTCTAGCACAGTCTCTGACATGATTCTTCACTGTGTATCTCTGGCCCCATTCTAATTCAGTTCAGCTCAGTTGTTCAATCGTGTCTAACTCTTTGCGACCCCATGAACCACAGCATGCCAGTCCTCCCTGTACATCACCAACTCCCAGAGTCCACCCAAACTCATATCCATTGAGTCGGTGATGCCATCCAGCCATCTCATCCTCTGCTGTCCCCTTCTCCTCCTGCCCTCAATCTTTCCCAGCATCAGGGTCATCAGGTGGCCAAAGTACTGGAGTTTCAGCTTCAAACCAGTCCTTCCAATGAACACCCAGAACTGACTTCCTTTAGGATGGACTGGTTAGATCTCCTTGCAGTCCAAGGGACTCTCAAGAGTCTTCTCCAACACCACACTTCAAAAGCATCAATTCTTTGGGACTCAGCTTTCTTCATAGTCCAACTCTCACATCCATATATGACCACGGGAAAAACCATAGCCTTGACTAGACGGAACTTTGTTGACAAAGTAATGTCTCTGCTTTTTAATATGCTGTCTGGGTTGGTCATAACTTTCCTTCCAAGGAGTTAGCATCTTTTAATTTCATGGCTGTAACCACCATCTGCATGGATTTTGGAGCCCAGAAAAATAAATTCAGCCACTGTTTCCACTGTTTCCCCATCTATTTGACAAGAAGTGATGGGACCAGATGCCATAATCTTGGTTTTCTGAATGTTGAGCTTTAAGCCAATTTTTTCACTCTCCTCTTTCACTCTTATCAAGAGGCTCTTTAGTTCTTCTTCACTTTCTGCCATAAGGGTGGTGTCATCTGCATATCTGAGGTGATTGATATTTCTCCCAGCAATCTTGATTACAGCTTGTGCTTCTTCCAGCCCAGTATTTCTCATGATGTACTCTACATATAAGTTAAATAAGCAGGGTGAAAATATACAGCCTTGACGTACTCCTTTTCCTATTTGGAACCAGTCTGTTGTTACATGTCCAGTTCT
Source organism: Madoqua kirkii (assembly GCA_006408675.1). Lineage (NCBI taxonomy): Eukaryota > Metazoa > Chordata > Mammalia > Artiodactyla > Bovidae > Madoqua > Madoqua kirkii. The sequence continues at coordinate 44,007 of SJYC01099647.1, forward strand.
AACCACTGTTTCCTGACCTGCATACAGATTTCTCAAGAGGCAGGTCAGGTGGTCTGGTATTCCCATCTCTTGAAGAATTTTCCACAGTTTATTGTGATCCACACAGTCAAAGGCTTTGGCATAGTCAATAAAGCAGAAATAGATGTTTTCCTGGAACTCTCTTGCTTTTTCAGTGATCCAATGGATGTTGGCAATTTGGTCTCTGGTTCCTCTGCCTTTTATAAACCAGCTTGAACATCTGGAAGTTCATGGTTCACATATTGCTGAAGCCTGGCTTGGAGAATTTTGAGCATTACTTTACTAGCATGTGAGATGAGTGCAATTGTGCAGCAGTTTGAGCATTCTTTGCATTGCCTTTCTTTGGGATTGGAAAGAAAACTGAACTTTCTCAGTCCTGTGGCCACTGCTGCTAGCGTGGGTAGGCTGCTCCAGCAAAGCACAGCCGCTACTCCTTACCTTGAACGAGGGGCATCTCCTCCCACCGCCCTTCCTGACCTTCAACGTGGGACAGCTCCTCCAGGCCCTCCTGCGCCTGCACAGCCACCACTCCTTGGGTGCGGAGTTGCTCCTCCCGGCTGCTGCCCCTGGCCTCGGACGCGGGATATCTCTTCTCGGCCTTCGCCCCTGACCTCAGACGTGGGGTAGCTCCTCTCGGCTGTTCCTGTGCCTTCGCAGCCTGGCACTGTAGGCCGCTGTCCCTGATCTTGGATGTGGCGTAGCTCTCGGCCATGCTTAGTGAGCCGGCTGCCGCTGCCTGCGCTTATAATTTCTCTCTGGGCTGGGCCTTGCATTTCCAAGGGAGCTGTGTTCTGGAGAGAATATGCCCGAACCCTCGGGTGGCAGGTGGGTTTCCGTGGGCTCTGGGGTTCTTTGTATTCTCCTGAGAATGAAAACAGCCTTGCCTTTTTTTTTTTCCCCTCAAATAAGCATTTCAAACGCTAGGGACAGGGTCACAGACAGGAAGCGGAGCCCCCATCACAGGCCTTGGAGATTTGTAAATAGGAGTTTGCCGGAGCCAGCCCGTCCCGCAGGCTGGTGTCCAGTCAGCCTGTGGCTGCGTCTCCACCTGACCGCTGCAGGGTGCATCCAGGACACGCCGTCCACCCTCTGTCTTCACGAGGCAGGGGCTGACAGCGGGCAGGCAGGAGGCGCCACCCTTGCTCCCCGTCTGCTGGCCGAGCTGAGTGTGGAGTCAGGCTCTGGGGTCTGGGTGTCCCTTGGGTCTGCAGGGAGGCGTTTCCAGTGTTGGGCGGGGTGGGGAAGTGCTCCATCCGGAGAGGTCTTCCAGTGCCCGCCCCCAGCCCTCTCCTGCCCCAACGAGGGGGCTGGTTTGCTGAGCTCAGGGCCACCTCCCACTCTAGTGTCTAGATGTTCACATCAGGCCCGGGACCCTCACCCTCAGCAGAAACCGGGCGGTGGCTGGGAGGGGTGCGCCTGTGCTCAGGAGGGA
>SJYC01099648.1:0-54726 GCA_006408675.1 Madoqua kirkii
CTGCGCTCCGGAGCGTGATTGCGCCTGGATTTCTCTGGGCACAGGGGACGCACTTGAGGACACAGTCATACTGGAGGCTGGACCTGAGGCCTTCATCCCACACGGAGCGGGGGTGGGGCGAGGCGGGATGGGTCCGCGGGCCCTGGCCTTGATGAAAAGAGATGCAAACTGCTGAGGAGCTGGGCACACAGGTGAACAAGCAGGTTGGGGCTGCAGCTGAGACAGCAGGCAGACTGCAGCCCCGGGATTTCGTGCTGACGGCTCGTCCTGGGCGCCAGGGAGGTTAGAAGCTCTGAGATGCTGCAGAGAGAGGCGGGAAGGAGTGAGGTAGTGGAGGTGCAGGCGGGCTGGGGCGCCACAGCCAGAGTTTGCACGAGGCTCGGCCCCTACGTTTCCCTGCCCGGGGGTTTCGAGCAGGAAGGAGAGGTGAGCGCAGCTGTTGGCCCATCCGCCTGGGGCTGGCGAGGAAGGCCTGCCCGGGACGCTGTCCAGAGTCCTCACCGCCGGACCTTAGAGGTGCCGGCAGCAGGCGGGTGGGGGTCCCCGGCCCTGCTCCAACCCCCTCCCTTGCATGGACAGTGGCCCCGGCCCTGCTCCGACCCCCTCCCTTGCGTGGACGGGGGCCCCGGCCCTGCTCTGACCCTGTCTCTTATACACATCTAGATGTGTATAAGAGACAGCCCGCAGACTGCCTGCTGATGCTGGCCTACAAGGACAAGTCGGAGCGCGCCAAGGGGCTTCGGGAGCGTAGCAGCCTGATGCTGGAGGACATCTGCGGGCTGGAGCCTGGCCTGCCCTACGAGGGCCTGGCGCACACACTGGCCATCGTCTGTCTGTCGCAGGCCATCATGCTGGGCTTCGACAGCCGCGAGGCCATGTGCGCCTGGGACGCCCGGATCCGCTACGCGCTGGGTGAGGGTGAGTGCCGGGCCCACGGGGACAGCCTCTGCCTGCCCTCAGGGGTCCCAGCGGGTCTCACTGCCGGGCTGCGGAGGCCAGGTCGCAACCCCCGGTGCCTGCTGAGCGCCCTCTGGTCAGCCGTGACTGGGACAATGGTAGGTCCGTAGGGAGACGCCTCTCGAGCTCCCGAACTTGGCCACATCCATGCAACCTGTGGGCCTTTAGCCCTAGTGGTGGCTGCCCGACCCTGGAGCCCCACAGGGGGGGTGCGGGGTGCAGGACGGGGTGCTCTCGGGAGAGGGGCAAGACCCAGCCCCCACAGCTGCCCACGGGGCTGGTCGAGCAGAGGTGGGCCGGCCCCCAGCTGAGTCATCAGAAGCCACGGCTGGCCTCTTTTATCGAAGTGCAGCTAGCTCACAGGGCGCGTCAGCTTCGGGCAGGCGGCGGGGTGGCTCGGTTGTGCGCGTGGGCACACGTGTGTGTGTGTGTGGGCACGTGTGTGTGTTCTTTCAGGTCCTCGTGCATCACAGGCACCGAGTGTGGCTCCCTGTGTGTGTCTAGTAGGACCGTGTTACTTGCCTAACGTACATATAGCGGTGTGTACGGTTTAATCCCAAAGCTCCGCCTTATCTCAAAAGCCACGATGTTTTTACACAGTATTAAACAGTTAAAAATGAAAGCTCGAAGCCCATGATGAACAGAAATGTCAAAATCTTAAAGCGAAGCTGGTCTGTGAGCCGTCTTTAAACCTTCCCGTCCGCATCTGCCCCAATGCCGCAGCCAGCCTGGGCTTTGTTTAAGCTGTTTGACTCACCATGGACTTTTTGCACTGATTTTTTTGTCGTTTAAATCATCATTAAAATATCACTGACCTTGGCCCCTGTTTGGCACCCTGAGTAAGGGGCCTTGCTCACCTCAGCCCAGCCCAGCTAGGTGTCAGCGGCTCGTCCCCCCTCTGGGAGCCCCCAGACCAGGCATCTAGGGTGGGAAACGTGTGGACGGCCCAGTGAGGGGGCGCAGGGGCAGGAGGGAAGAGCCTTTTCCAGAAAGTTCTCCCATGGGGTTCCCGCCAGTTCAGCCGCCTCAGCGCGTGGCCCCTCCTCTGTTAGGGTTGGGGGTGGAGGAGTGGGCAGGGGCCTGGTGCAGAGGCAGCCAGTGCCCTGTCCTGGCACCTTAAATAGAAATCACCAGGATGTGGTGATGGGTTGTGGACCCCCGGCCCCCTGGGGCCAGGCTGTGAGGGTCCTCGCCCAGGGGCTGCTGCCCACCACGGGGGCTCGGATGGGCTCAGGGAGGGAGGAGGAGGCAGGGCTGGGGCTGGTCCCTCGGCTTCAGGGTGGACACGAGTCTGGTGGGCACAGGCTGGGAGGCTGCCCTCTGCTCCTAGGCCTGGATGCTCTGGGATGCACCCCTCTTCCAAGGTCCTTCTGAGGCTGGGGGGGGGGGCTTGTCAGGAGAGAAGAGCTCACCACTGCCCTCCTGAGGGGCTTCAGGAGCAAAGGGCTGAGCGGAGGCAGAGAGGAGGTCTCGGGGAGCTAACTGTCATGCTCAGTGCCAGGGAGACCCTCTCACCGGGGTGGGGAGGGCCTGAGGTTTCCTGTGTGTTCCTGCAGCCTGGCTGGGACACTCCAGAAGGGGCCGGAGGCTGGGCCTCCCAGGCCTCCGTGTTCCCATCTTTGGAATGGGACCACAGCAGCTGCACTGGGTGGGGGTTTCTCAGAGGAGGCGCCCGAGGCCTCGGACTTCCCAGCTGTGGCCCGTGTGCTTCTCCCTGAGCTCACTGGGGTTGGTCCAGCCTTGTTAGGGTGAGAGGCGGGGGCACTCAGGGCGGGAACCCTTAGGATGGGACAGGGTGGGGCTGTGGCGCGGGGTGGCCCTGACCCCGGGAGCTGACACCTGGGCTCCTGCTTCCTGGCTGCCGTCTGCTCCCAGCAACACTCTGTCGCCCTCGCCCCGCCCCAGTGCACAGGTTCCCCGTGATCGTGGCTCCGGGCACCAAGCTGGAGAGTGGCCCCGCCACCCTGCACCTCTGCAACGACATCCTCGTGGTGGCCAGGGACGTCCCCCCCGCTGTGGCGGGGCAGTGGAAGCTGTCGGACCTCCGGCGCTACGGGGCCGTGCCCAGCGGGTTCATCTTTGAAGGCGGGACCAGGTGTGGATTCTGTAAGTACGTGGGCCGCAGGCTTGCTGGCCGGGCTGTGGCCCCAGAGCCAGGCCTCCCGCTTGCCCTGGCCTCCCCGGGGCCCGCAGCTGCCTGCGGTCTCAAAGAGGCCGGTGCTCAGCCCCCAGCCCGGACCCTGCGCTTCCACCGCCGGGGCAGGGGCTTGGTGCGCGAGCGTGCACCCTCCCACATGGAGTCGGTGCGGGGCCGCCTGGGGAGGGGGTTCAGGGCCCAGTCACAGGGCTTCAGAGCGCTCAGCTGGGAAAAAAAGAGAACAGACGTGTCCACTGAGGCTGTGCTTAGTGGACACTTCGGCTCCCTGGGCCCTGAGTCCCCCACCCCGGCCGACATCAGCAATGAGGGCTGAATGTGGGGGCCCAGCAGTCGGCGGGGTGCCCAGGGCTGAGGTGGTGTCCGAGGCCAGGTGAGTGCTGCAGGGAGCTGCCTCCAGCTGGAAGAGGCTCGGTGGGGGGAACGCACAGGCCCTCGGGTGGAGAGTTCGGGGTGCAGGGCGGCGGGGGTGCGTCCCAGCGCCCCAGCCCGCTGTTCTCCCAGTGAAGGGGCCGCTGTGGGCCTGACTTGCTGTTGGGGGCGGGGACAGTCCCTCCCCTCCTCTGTCCGAGGGCCCGAGCCTGTCTGCGGCCGTCCCAGGCTGTTGTCCAGCTGAGTGCCTCCTGCTGGGCCACCTCGAAGACCTCGGTGCTGGGCTGGAGGGTGCGGCCTGGGTGGGGCTGCGCATCCCAAATCCGGTTAGCCCAAGACCCCAGACGCCGCTGGGGGGTCACGGACCCCTCCCAGGTGTGAAGGGTGATCGGGGCTCTGAGCTGGAGGCTACCTCCCCACCCTCTTAGAGGAGCACAGATCACTCCCCACCCCACCGGCCCTGGAGAGGACAGAGCCGGGCAGGGGCACCCACAGGGCCCAGCGCACCCCGCCACCCTGCGCTCCGGAGCGTGATTGCGCCTGGATTTCTCTGGGCACAGGGGACGCACTTGAGGACACAGTCATACTGGAGGCTGGACCTGAGGCCTTCATCCCACACGGAGCGGGGGTGGGGCGAGGCGGGATGGGTCCGCGGGCCCTGGCCTTGATGAAAAGAGATGCAAACTGCTGAGGAGCTGGGCACACAGGTGAACAAGCAGGTTGGGGCTGCAGCTGAGACAGCAGGCAGACTGCAGCCCCGGGATTTCGTGCTGACGGCTCGTCCTGGGCGCCAGGGAGGTTAGAAGCTCTGAGATGCTGCAGAGAGAGGCGGGAAGGAGTGAGGTAGTGGAGGTGCAGGCGGGCTGGGGCGCCACAGCCAGAGTTTGCACGAGGCTCGGCCCCTACGTTTCCCTGCCCGGGGGTTTCGAGCAGGAAGGAGAGGTGAGCGCAGCTGTTGGCCCATCCGCCTGGGGCTGGCGAGGAAGGCCTGCCCGGGACGCTGTCCAGAGTCCTCACCGCCGGACCTTAGAGGTGCCGGCAGCAGGCGGGTGGGGGTCCCCGGCCCTGCTCCAACCCCCTCCCTTGCATGGACAGTGGCCCCGGCCCTGCTCCGACCCCCTCCCTTGCGTGGACGGGGGCCCCGGCCCTGCTCTGACCCCCTCCCTTGTGTGGACGGTGGGGGCAGCAGGCTGCAGCGTGCTTGGTGTGTGTGTGGCCGTCCTTCCCTCCTGAGAAGGGAGGGGCCCTGGAGCTGCCGGGGGCCCTGGTGGGACAGAGACCAGCGTCCTGGCTGGACCGGCGGGACTCTCGGGGCCGAGACTCGGGCAGGGTGGCCTGTGGCTGCCGTGAGGACTGCGGTGCAGGCCCGGCTGGCGCTGGTGTGTGCCCTCGAGCGGGGGCGGTGGGAGGACCAGTTCCTCGGAGACTGTTTTATTTGCCCGGACGTGATGTAATAGAGTCCACTGGATGTTTTTCCCCCAGAGACCTCAGAGTTTAAAATTCCAGCTCTTGGTGTGGGTGGGCTCCTTCTCTGCCCGTCGATGATTCCAGGCATCAGAAGTCACAGGGCTTCCTGGAAGGGAGGAAGCTGCAGCTCAAGCTGCCGAGTCCTGTCCCGGTCAGGCAGGCCAGCAGCGTGAACTGTGTGAACTATGGCTGGCCGTCCTGGGCTTCTGTGCAAGGGCTGAGTTTGGGCCTTGGGCTCTGGGTGGGCCCGGCGGGTCTGCCCGGACCTGGTTCTCCCTCCTACAGAAAGCCCCTCTTAGGGTCCTCCTCTCCCCTGCAGACTGTCTGGAGGCCCCTGGCCAGTGCTGGCCGGTCAGCAGTGACCGGAGAACACAGTGGGCGCGGCGGGTGGCTGGGCCAGCCATTCCTGACACTCTGCCACCCGGCGGGTCCCACGGGGTTGCTGTTCTCCTCCAGGCCCTGGCAGGGGCTGCGGCTCTGCCGGTTTGTAGACTGTCACCAGCTCGGGTGACGCAGGGCGGGGTGAGCAGGGGCCATGCAGCCCTGTGTGTGTGGTCAGAGCCAGCAGCCCACTGGGGACGCGGGCCTCCTGGGCGGAGGGTGGCTGGTTCAGCCCGGGGGCCACGTAGCGAATGACCTCATGCCCGCCTGAGAACAGCAGTCTGCCCCTTCACCATTCTGCCCAAATCAAGGTCGGGCCGGGGCTGGGCGGGTCCTCCCGCCTGTTCCAGTCCCCAGGGGTCCCAAGTGTTCCCAGGCTTGTTTCCGCATCCCTCCCGCTTGCTCTGGTTTCACAAGGTCCACTTCACGTGGGACACAGGTCACTGGAGTCAAGGCCCCTCGATACTCAGGAGGGTCTGAGAGCCTTCACTTGGGCACACCTGCAGAGAGCCTTTTCCAGATAAGGGCCCAGTCACAGGCTCCAGGGTGTGAGCCTATCCTTTGGGGCCACCATCCAGCCCATGACAAGGTCACCCCAACTCTGAAGGTGTCAGAATTCAGATCTCAGGGAGTCTGTGAGCCCCGAGTTGGAGTGGGGGTTAAAGTCACCAGAAGGCTCTGGAAGGTTCTGGATGAAGGAATTAACATCTCCTGCCCAGGGCAGGCCCCAGCCTGGCCCCTGGGCCCTAGAGCCACACCCCCAGGCCACTCCGGAGGGCAGCGACAGGATGCCGGCCCTCCACCCTGAGACCCCAGTGACCTGCCGGGAGCGGGCCCCGGGGCGCGGGGCGGGGTCGGCGCCCTCCGGGTGTGGGGAGCGGTTAGGGGAGGCGGCTCCGCGTGGCTCTGGGCACCCCGTGGGTGGACGCTGCTCTCTGGGGCTTCCACATGGACGGCAGCCTGATGAGATTCTTTGAACAGGAGCCCAAGATCTCTGTCTCTGGGGTGGGCACGGCGGTGCCCAGGGCTCCCAGACAGGGGCAGGGCATGCAGATGGGGTGGCGCAGAGATTTGGGGCACCCTTCACCCAGGACAGGCTCAGCCACAGGGAGAGTGGTGGACCTGGGGCAGGGGGGCGGGCATCCTGCCACAGCCAGGAAGGCTTTGGGGATGTCCAGGGGGGCATTTGCACAGGGCCTAAGGGGGAGTGGAAGCTTCTAGGACAGGGGCCAGGGGAAGTCCCCGTCTCTCACGTCGCAAGATCCTGTCAAGGACACTTCCAAGGCGTTCCCGCGTGAGCCAGCTGCGGCCCCAAGGATCAGGGTCGTTGACTGCGGAGGGACTCTGAGCGTGGTGGACAGTGGAGTCCAAGGCTGGCGCCCAGGCCTTGGTCCGCGGCTCCGCCTCTCCTCCTCCCCAGCTCCTGGGGTCCAGCCCATCCCGTCAGCCCCTTGGGGAACAGCGAGCATTGTAAGTCATTTTTACAAAGTGAGTGTTCAGTTCAGTTCCGTTCAGTTCAGTCACTCAGTCGTATCTGACTTTTTGCGACCCCATAAACCACAGCACACCAGGCTTCCCTGTCCATCTCCAACTCCCAGAGCTTACTCAAACTCATATCTATTGAGTTGGTGATGCCATCCAACCATCTAATCCTCTATCATCCCCTTCTCCTCCTGCCCTTACTCTTTCCCAGCATCAGGGCCTTTTCTAATGAGTCTGTTCTCCACATCAGGTGGCCAAAGTATTGGAGTTTCAGCTTCAGCATCAATCTTTCCAGTGAATATTCAGGACTGATCCCCTTTAGGATGGACTGGTTGGATCTCCTTGCAGTTCAAGGGACTCTCAAGAGTCTTCTCCAAAACCACAGCTCAAAAGCATCAATTCTTCATGGGTATATAAATGAGTATAGTAAATATATATATGTAACTGAGTATAGTGAAGCTCCAATACTTTGACCACCTGATGTCCCCTTCTCCTCCTGCCCTTACTCTTTCCCAGCATCAGGGCCTTTTCTAATGAGTCTGTTCTCCACATCAGGTGGCCAAAGTATTGGAGTTTCAGCTTCAGCATCAATCTTTCCAGTGAATATTCAGGACTGATCCCCTTTAGGATGGACTGGTTGGATCTCCTTGCAGTTCAAGGGACTCTCAAGAGTCTTCTCCAAAACCACAGCTCAAAAGCATCAATTCTTCATGGGTATATAAATGAGTATAGTAAATATATATATGTAACTGAGTATAGTGAAGCTCCAATACTTTGACCACCTGATGTGAAGAGTCAACTCATTGGAAAAGACCCTGATGCTGGGAAAGATTGAAGGCAGGAGGAGAAGGGGATGACAGAGGATGAGATGGCTGGATGGCATCTCCGACTTGATGGACATGAGTCTGAGCAAACACCGGGAGATGGTGAGGACAGTTTCATGGGGTCACAGTTGGGCGTGACTTAGCCACTGAACTACAAGAACGAACAAATGGGCGAAGGGTGATGCTCCGGAGCAGGAGAGACCACTGTGTCACATGTCCAGCACTGAGAAGCCCTCGGCCGCCTCTCGTGGGCATTGTGGTCCAGATGCTGGTCTTGCTGGAGCTGCTAGAGCTGCTGGAGCCATGGTCTCCAGCCCGGGAGTCTGGAGGAGGGGGGAATGTGTTCAGGGGATTCTCCGTGCACCGCCCTGGGTGCAGGGCTGGAGTGGAGAGCCTATGCCGCGCCGGGAAGACTCAGGCTATGTGAGAAGACAAGGATGTTCAGAGTCCTCAGGGGTGCGAGGGGAGCCTGGAAGGGCCACAGGCTGGGGAGGCTGGGGAGGCCCTTGCAGGCTGAGCCTGAGTGGGGCCTCTGCAGGTTGAATAGGAGTTCAACTGAGCCTGGCTGGTGAAGGTAGGGTATAGTGGAAGGAAGAGAAAAGGGGTTCCAGACAGACATTAGCATGGCGGGTGGCAGGAACAGTGTGTGTGGGGACCCTGGTAGAGTGGCAGAGGTGAGGTCAAAGGCGGAAGCTGTGTCCCGGTTACAGGAGGCCCCGGAGGCTGGACCAGAGCTGGGCTGTGTTCCCAGGGTAGCAGGGAGCCCTGGAAGGTGCTGGAGTGGGATGGTGCCACCAGCAGGCCTGTCGAGGGTGGTGGCTTTGGCCCCAGAGTGTCTGTCTGTGATTGTGATTTCAGTCTGTTTGCCCTCTGATGCCCTCTCTCAGTGCCTACCATCTTACTTAGGTTTCTTTTACCTTGGATGTGGGGTATCTCTTCACAGCTGCTCCAGCAAAGTGCAGCCACTGCTCCTGACCTTGGACATGGGGTAGCTCCTCTCAGCCACGCTTCTGCCCTGTCCATTGTAGCTGCTGCGCTTCAGTAGTCATGATTCATAAATCTTGTATCATCATAGAGCCTGGTTAATAAATGACCATTCACAATGAGAGGCTTTCAACTTTATAAGCAAAATCCAGTACAGATATTTCAGCCAGCCTAACTACCTCCCAGAAGCCACCTAGGTTCTAAAGTTAATCACATCTTTTTATTTTTTCCCCCATTCCTATTTTACATCGTTACTTGCCTTGGCAAAATGGTCAAAGGTTTCATTCAAGTGATTCCCAATCTGGGGTCTCTAGACCTGTAGGGATCCATGAAGGGGGTAATGAAGGTCTTTGAGCTATTTTCAATATTTCCAAAATCCTGACAGAAATGGTATATTATCTGAGATAAGGCTGCATAGGCTAACTCAAATGTCAAGTTGCTCAGCTTTTTGCCTAGATCCTATGCGTTCAATGTGTAGCCATAGCTATCAGGGATTGATCTGAAATTGGAATTGGAAGGCCTGGGTGTCTTTGTTAAATAAGAAAAGAGAGGCTATTAGTGATACTTCAGGTTTCTCATTAGACAAACTATTTCAAGACATGGGGTCTATGTGGGCAAAAAAAAGTCCTTGATGGTAAAGAAATGGAAATCCCAGATCTAGCTGTCCATAAACTTAATCCACAAATTACCCTCACATTACAATTTCACTCTTGCTTATGGAGGTATCTCAATGAAGTTGTCAACGACTATGATTCTTTTGCCTTGGGATATATGGATTTGCTACGGAAGAAAGTCAGGCATTCGTCCAGATAAGTACTAAATATTTTCCAAATTAGGGAACTCTAAAAGTGAAAAAGTGAAAGTGTTAGTCTCTCAGTTATGTCTGACTCTTTTGCGACCCCAAGCTCCTCTGTCCATGGGATTTCCCAGGCAAGAATACTGGAGTGGGTTGCCATTTCCTTCTCCAGGGGATCTTCCCACCCCAGGGATCAAACCCAGGTCGCCTGCATTGCAGGCAGATTCTTTACCACCTGAGCCACCAAGGAAGCCCCAGAGAGCTCTAAGGAAGCTGTAGAAGCCAGAGTTCCAGCAGGAAGAAGTTGTGGGTCCTGGAGTTTGCTAATTTTCAGGGCTGGTGTATGTTTCTGGGTATATGTGAGTGTGTGTGTGTGTGTGTGTGTGTGTGTGTGTGTGTGTGTGTATGCATGTGTGCTAAGTCATGTCTAACTCTTTGTGACCTTTTGGACTGTAGTCCACCAGTCTCCTCTGTCCATGGGATTCTCCAGGCAAGAATATTGAAGTGGATTTCCATTTCCTCCTTCAGAGGATCTTCCCGACCCGGAATCACACTCACATCTCCTGCATCTCTTGCATTGCAGGTGGATTCTTTAACCCACTGAGCCATCAGGGAAGCCCCTGGACAGGAGGGGATGTGTATGCATGTTCAAACTTGTGTGCAGATGTGCAGGAAGTGAAGTGGAGCCCTGGAGCCTCCTGACATAAACATTGGAGAGAAACTCTCTCCCAGGCATCTGCTGAGTGCAAATACAATAGACAGAGTTTACAATTTCATAGATTCTAAATAAACGGAGGGTTAAATCAAGTTCACCTGAAACAAAACAGCCTGTAATAAAGAGCCTGGTGTGACCCAATCTGGCAGAGGATGCTGATCACACATATCCAACCCAGCAGCAGATGTAGGCTGTTCTGTCTTGCCAGCTCTGCAGCCCTGGATGAGGGAGCAAGGTTACTTGGGATTGATGAAAAGAAGACATGAGGTCTGCCTGAAACTACAGTGAACAGACACACGGGGAGTTTGAGTGACCTTTTCTTTGGGGATGAGGGTGAAACACAGTCAAGAGAGTCCCTTCTACCTTAATAGTCCTTAATAATACTGACAGAAGGTTCTGACTAGTCCCCTGGAATTTTACAAGATCCCAGTTGGCTGGACTCTTGAGAACCTTGGCTCAGTGAGTGTATTTCAAGGTGAAATACAGAAACATTATGACCTCTCCTTTATGATGGAAGTCTAAATCACCTAAATCCAGTAGTTAATACCCTGGGCTTCCAATGCAGGGGACACAAGTTCAATTCCCAGTTGGGGAACTAAGATCCTATGTGTCCAGAGGCAAAAAAAAATTTTTTTTTAATCACCTCTGTTTTTTCTATTGTGGACAGTCTAGATCACCCATTTGCCTTTTCTATCTGTCTGACCCAAATTTCAGAAGACTGTTTCATCTAGGAGGTCCTTATGCCAAAAGCTGTAGGTCCATGGCAGGGCTCCCAGTCTCAGCTCTGGAAGGTTTGGTTCTTCTTGTTTGTTTTATTTTTCCCCTGTTATACCCATCCCACAGTATCTAGGGGACTTCTTTTGCTGTTGGAATTTCCTCCAAATAGACCCCAGAATGCCTGGGCTGAAACCAGGATGTCCAGAGCCAACCAGTATGAGAGGGTTGGGGGCATTGACATGCATCCTTGGTGAGTCCAAGAGACCAAAGTCACCCCCCAAGAGACCTGGGTGCCCCATGCAATTCTCCTCCCTGACGCCAGCCTGCCCTTCCGAGCAGGCTCACATGGACTGCCTGCTTCCTCACTCCACTTCCTCTAATCCTGCTCCACACAGCCGTTCCAAAAGCCCAGATCTAATCTTGTTACTCTCTAGCTCAACATCTTTTGTCTGCAGGAGAAACTGTAAAATCTTTTACCTGATATTTCAGCTCTTGATCTGGTCTTTATACTCTGATATTCTGTTGTCGTTACTGTAAACTGCATTTACAAAATCCCTTTCGGCTCCAGCCAAGCAAGCCTCTGCCTAGGGCTGCTGCGGATTGGCTAAGGGAAGACAAAGGAGAAAACTGCACGGTGGAGAGACAAACTTGTCCACCTATATTTCCTTCTGATACTTTAAAAACTGCGCTTGTGGTTAAACTTTGAACTGATCTGAAATGTATCCCCATGTGGATTGTTCCTTCAGAACAGACACCAACTGTCTGCGTCCTTCTCCCTCTGATTTAAGACCTCTGAATCTATCACACAAAGAATACACATACAGTCTTTTACAGAATGTACTCTTTTATGCTGCTAAAATATTTATCTATTCTACTGGTCGGTAAATTATAGCCCATGGGTCAAATCTGACCCACAGCCTGATTTTATACAGCCTATGAGCTAAGAATGGTTTTACGTTTTTTTTAATTACTTAAAAACATAATCAAAAGAAGACTATGTCTTGCCACATGAAAAATATATGAAATTAAAATTTTAGTCTCCATAAATTAAGCTTTACTGGAGCACAGCCACCTCTATTTGTTATGTTTTGTGTGACTCTTTCACACAGCAGAGCTGAGCAGTTGCAACAGAAACTGTATGACCAACAAAGCTGAAAACACTTACTGTATGTACAGAAAATATTTACTTACCCGATCTAGTCCCCAAACAATATAGCATTGTTTAAATTACTCTAGTTTTATGTGTTTTGATACCCACCAGGCTAGAAAGAATTCAATTTTTGTAGGGCCTAACACTTATAACCTCAGATATGCAGATGACACCACCTTTATGGCAGAAAGCGAAGAGGAACTAAAAAGCCTCGTGATGAAAATGAAAGACGAAAGCGAAAAAGTTGGCTTAAAGCTCAACATTCAGAAAACGAAGATCATGGCATCTGGTCCCATCACTTCATGGGAAATAGATGGGGAAACAGTGGAAACAGTGTCAGACTTTATTTTGGGGGGCTCCAAAATCACTGCAGATGGGGACTGCAGCCATGAAATTAACAGACGCTTACTCCTTGGAAGAAAGGTTATGACCAACCTAGATAGCATATTCAAAAGCAGAGATATTACTTTGTCAACAAAGGTCCATCTAGTCAAGGCTATGGTTTTTCCAGTGGTCATGTATGGATGTGAGAGTTGAACTGTGAAGAAAACTGAGTGCCGAAGAATTGATGCTTTTGAACTCTTCTTTTGGAGAAGACTCTTGAGAGTCCCTTGGCCTGCAAGGAGATCCAACCAGTCCATTCTGAAGGAGATCAGCCCTGGGATTTCTTTGGAAGAAATGATGCTAAAGCTGAAAGTCCAGTACTTTGGCTACCTCATGTGAAGAGTTGACTCACTGGAAAAGACTCTGATGCTAAGAGGGATTAGGAGCAGGAGGAGAAGAGGATGACAGAGGATGAGATGGCTTGATGGCGTCACTGACTTGATGGACGTGAGTCTGAGTGAACTCCAGGAGTTGGTGATGGACAGGGAGGCCTGGCGTGCTGCGATTTATGGGGTAACAAAGAGTCAGACACAACTGAGCAACTGAACTGAACTGACTGAACATTTACATAATTTGGAAGATCCTCTTTAAGATGACTGTGTTGTGTTAGTCATTCAGCCGTGGGGTCGTCTTTGTGACCCCACGGACCATAGCCTGCCAGGCTCCTCTGTCCATGAATTTTCCAGGCAAAAATACTGGAATGGATTGCCATTCCTTTTTCCAGGGGAACTCCCCAACCCAGGATTGAACCCTGGCCTCCTGCCTCACAGGCAGATTCTTTACCATTTGAGCTGCAGGGAAGATGAAAGGATACCAATTTACAGTTGGACAATTAGGTGTAAAAGTAAATATTTATTGAGTGAGAAAAAGTTCACAACAAATTCCACATTTCAAAAAGTTTTGAAATACTACAAACATCAAGAAATCCAGAAAAAGAATACACTCTCTGTAACATGCTATATGAATTAACGAATTGACACATCTGTGTGGTAGCTCTTTCGCTCATTCTGGGGGCTGGTACTCTTTTCTGCAGTGCGGGGTCTAAGTTGCGGTGCACAGACTTTCTCCAGGTGCGGCTGGGGTGGGGGCTGGGGGCTACTCTCTAGCTGCGGTGCATGGGCTTCTCGTTGTGGCGGCTTCTCCTGTTGTATAGCATGGGCTCTGGGGCTCTCTGGCTATAGAGCGCCGGCCCAGTAATTGTGCTGCACAGGGCTTCATTGCCCAGAAGCAAGTGAAATCTTCCTGTACTGGGGATCGAACCTGTGTCTCCTGCATTGGCAGGTGGACTCTTAGCCTGGGACTCTTAACCCCCAGCCTGTATATGCTTTATTGCCCACCTAAGATGACAATAATTTTGTAATACTGTCTACAGGGAGAATAAGAAAGTTACTCAAACTTTCCTCTGAGTTAAAGTTTAGTTTTCCATTCTTAATATAGCTTTAAAAAATATTTCAGTATAACACAAGTTATTGGTAATGACGGTTTTAAGATTTTTGTCAAATTTGGAAACTTCTCTAGCTAATTTCTTTTCTACCTGAGCTGTAAAGTTTCAGGGCTTTGCAAGTTTTCTATGATGTGATTAATCTGAAGGACTCTTGGAATTGACAACAGTCATTAGCCAGTTCCATGTCAATGTACTTGTTGTAGTGGCAAATTATAAACTCATTTTTGTTGATATCAGCATATTTGTCAAACCAGCAATAAATAAAAATATTTTTCCAGTGTGTTTCTATGCTTCATTGTCTTTGTGACTTAGATTATCAAACAATCTATGAGCTTATTCATGACTTCTATTTAAAACATATCTCTTTCTCATGATAATTATCCCTTTTGATATAATTTGTCAATTTTTTATATTTTTCTCCTCAGTGTCGGCACAATTTCTGTTAATTTTATAGCTCATTTTTATTGCATGAGTTTCCTGCTTCAGTTTTTCTCTGACTCCTTTATCTATTCTTTAATAAATTAAAAAGAATACACTCTCTGTAACATGCTATATGAATTAACGAATTGACACATCTGTGTGGTAGCTCTTTCGCTCCATTCTGGGGGCTGGTACTCTTTTCTGCAGTGCGGGGTCTAAGTTGCGGTGCACAGACTTTCTCCAGGTGCGGCTGGGGTGGGGGCTGGGGGCTACTCTCTAGCTGCGGTGCATGGGCTTCTCGTTGTGGCGGCTTCTCCTGTTGTATAGCATGGGCTCTGGGGCTCTCTGGCTATAGAGCGCCGGCCCAGTAATTGTGCTGCACAGGGCTTCATTGCCCAGAAGCAAGTGAAATCTTCCTGTACTGGGGATCGAACCTGTGTCTCCTGCATTGGCAGGTGGACTCTTAGCCTGGGACTCTTAACCCCCAGCCTGTATATGCTTTATTGCCCACCTAAGATGACAATAATTTTGTAATACTGTCTACAGGGAGAATAAGAAAGTTACTCAAACTTTCCTCTGAGTTAAAGTTTAGTTTTCCATTCTTAATATAGCTTTAAAAAATATTTCAGTATAACACAAGTTATTGGTAATGACGGTTTTAAGATTTTTGTCAAATTTGGAAACTTCTCTAGCTAATTTCTTTTCTACCTGAGCTGTAAAGTTTCAGGGCTTTGCAAGTTTTCTATGATGTGATTAATCTGAAGGACTCTTGGAATTGACAACAGTCATTAGCCAGTTCCATGTCAATGTACTTGTTGTAGTGGCAAATTATAAACTCATTTTTGTTGATATCAGCATATTTGTCAAACCAGCAATAAATAAAAATATTTTTCCAGTGTGTTTCTATGCTTCATTGTCTTTGTGACTTAGATTATCAAACAATCTATGAGCTTATTCATGACTTCTATTTAAAACATATCTCTTTCTCATGATAATTATCCCTTTTGATATAATTTGCCAATTTTTTATATTTTTCTCCTCAGTGTCGGCACAATTTCTGTTAATTTTATAGCTCATTTTTATTGCATGAGTTTCCTGCTTCAGTTTTTCTCTGACTCCTTTATCTATTCTTTAATAAATAAATTTAAAGATGACAAAGAAGTTTCCTTTTATATCCATCCAAATCAGAAGTCTATCATTTCTCACTATTTTATTGAAATGTTCCAAAACTTCTTTCCAAATTGCAGTTAAAAAAGGGTATTCACTTTGTGAATTAATTTTGTATCTCATCTGCTTTCTAATCTCTCTCTTCAAAATGCATTTTAGAGTCCTGAAAATATTGAAATCACATTGCAAGAATTTAGTAGTGTGTTTTGTGGTTCTGGCTGAAAGTAAGTTGAGTTCGGGGTAAATATGTGGGGTTCACAGTCACTTTTGTGTACAAAGTGGCTTCTGCAAAGCCATTCCCATAGAGAAAAAGCCTTCAGCAATGGCCACACTTCCCCATGACCCCACCTTGAAGCTGTCCAGTACCTCTGGATGCAAGCTGAAATATGACAGAGGGGCAGGTAGAACAGAAAGAGCTACGCAGTTAGGAAATTTTAATTAGGCAGTTTTCACGACAGCATATGACTGCGTTAGTATGCAGCTGGCCTCATCCCAGGAGAAGGCTCCCGTGTTTGAAGCTCCATTCCCTTCAAGGTAAGTTCATTTTTGCTGGTAGTTTTCCCTCACTGTCCATTTTTAAAGATATCTTGGCTATACTTTTTTTTTTCCTTTTCTATGAATTTGAGAGTCAATTTACCAAGTTCCATGAAAAATGCTATTAGATTTTTATTGGGATTGCATTAAAATTAAATTTGGATACTGTTCTCATCCTTCCCATACTAAATATTTCCATCCAGAATGAATGAGCCTGAGCCTGTTTTATGTCCTTCAATAACATTTTGCATATCTCATAATATATGTTTGGTACTTACTTACGTTTTTGAAATGATTTTTGATGGTTGGGCTTGACTCATGTCACTAAATGCTCATATTCATTCTAATATTTGTCAGTAGTCTAGGCAGAAGATTATATTGTCTGTAGTAAAAAGGAGGTTTTGTCTCTGCTCTTCTGATATTTATAACTTTTAAACTTTTTCTTGTCTTCCTTTATTGAATAGGGCTCCAAATACAACACTGATGTTTCCAGCTGACACCTTTATCCCAAAAAGGGAGTTGTTCTGGATTCCTCATTGTCGAAGATGGTTCTTTTGATTATTGGGTTCTTTGTTTTGTATGAATGTTGAATTAGGAGAAGTACTTTTCTTAATGAATTGGGATAGATGAACAAAGAAATTTTCCTTTGTCTATTAGTGTGGTCATTTATATGAATATTTTTCTAATATTTTTATATTTTCATTTATTTCATCACAACTTTTAATCCATCAGTAGCTTTGTCCCTTTTTAGATTGAATTATTTACTTATGTCTTACCCCATCTTTCATTAAGTAAATTTGCTCAAGATTTTCTTTTAGTTGTCTTTTTAAATAAGAACTTTTGGTTTTATTGACCACGTTTTCTTTTTTTATGGCTTGCCTTTCTGATTAAGGCGGAAGGAGGACTCCTTGCTACTCCAAAGTTATCTTCCTCGCTTCTTCAATGAGAAAATTTATTTATTAACATTTAATCTTTCTCACTGCCAAATGCATATAAAACTATAGAGTTTCCTCTGGCTTTTACTTACCTGCATCTCACAGGTTTTGTACAGAATCCTCTTGCTATGGTCCATTTCTAGGCTTAGCAAAGTAAAAACTCTTTTTAAACAAGATACAGACTGGGCAAGCCATAAAACAAAAGATCAGTAAAGTTGACTACATCTGTGTCAAAACAGTCTCAACTTTAAAGTTAAAAGACAAAAAAAAGACTTGAAGGTTATTTGTTTTTCATGGAAGAAGAACGTTATATCCATGATAGAGTATTGCTTTCTATAAATCAATAAAAAAATAACTCAATATAATACTGGACATAGGATGTTAACAGGATTTCACAGAAGAGGAAATAAAATAAGTGGCTAGTAAGTATAAGAGAATGATGTTGAATGTCCCAATAATCAGTTAAATGAAAATAAAAACAATGGTCTGAAACCCTCTCTTATCTGATAGGCAAAGAGGGAGCCCCAGAAAAGAGAGTGTGAGAGAAGCACAAGCTCAAAGTAAATGTATAAAGAAAATCAACAGGCATTCCCAGTAAAAACTCTCAGCAATCGAGGACATGAAGTGAACTTCTCCAGTGTGATAAAGGGTATCTACAAAACAATCAAAGCTGACATATTTAATAATGAAATAATGATTTCCTTAACTGTAAAATCAGAAACAAGGAAAAGGGGACCATTCACACTATCTTTATTCAACAAGATGTCTTTACCATTGTACTAAAGCTGGAAAATAAACAAAAGCATAAAAACAAACAATAAAATGTAATCAGTAAAAGTGCTGGTACTGTAGATGACATTATTGGTTACATTCAAAATCTCAAGGTGATACAGCAGATTCCTTATATATAAAACTGATGAGTAAAACTAATAAATGAATTTATACAGATCACAAAATAAAAGGTAATATGCAAAGTCCATTTTTTATGTTCTAGTTACAGACATAAAAATGTCAAAATTCTGATTACGAGTGAATTAAAACATGCAAAATACTCAGCAGGAAATTTTCAGAAGATGTGCAAGTTCTACACAATAAAAGTTAGAGAAAACTAAGAAAAAGAAGACAAATGGAGATCTATCATGTTCAAGTCCCCATAAATTGATCTATAAATATGATTCCCAGGCAAAATGTCAGCAGGTTTTCTTTTTTTTCTCAGAAACTGACATGCTGAGCCCAATGTAAATAGAATTGAAAAAGACTTGGACTATCCAAAGCAATTTTGAAAAAAAAAAATGCCTACTACCTAATATCAAGACTTACTACACAGCTTCAGTGATAGAGTGTGGTACTGGCTAAAGGATGCACATGTTCACCAAAGATGAGGAAAGATCATCAAGAAATAGACCCATACATATATGATCAATTGACTTTAAACAAATATGCAAAAGCAATTCAATGGAAAATGGACAGCCTTTTCAACAAATAGAAAGGAAACATTTGGATGTGTATATGCAAAAATAAATAAGTAAATAACAACAATAATCTCAAATTCATTTTCACCAGTGGAGAGCTCAGAATAGGGAGTCCAAAATTAGGCCCACGTTTTACAAGTATTTAGTTTTTATCAAAGGTAACAAAGCCATTCAATAGAGATACATAGATCTTTTTAACATATGATTCCAGGCTAACTAGATATCCACCTGGGAAAAAAAAAATGGGCTTCAACCACTGCCTCACACCAAACATAGAAACCATTTCAAAATTGATCACATACACAATTTTGAAAAATGAAACAGTGAAGCTTTTAGAGGAAGACAAAGGAGAAGAGATTTCAAAATAATCAGAAATTTGTTACTTTACAGAAAATGACACAAAACAAAAGATAACAAATTATATTTCATTAAAACTAAAAGCTGCTTTTTATAAGGTATCACTAAGGAAATGCTTCAGCAAGCTACAGATTGAAAGAAAATATTTTTAAAACATATATCTGACAAAGGACTGTTGGTATCCTGAATACAAAGAACCTCTACAACCAATTATAAAAAGGCAAACAACCCATTCAAAAATTGACAAAAGATGTGAATGGTTACTTTACAAAATAAGACCTCTGTATGACCAAAAAGCCGATGAAAAGACATTTAGCATCACTGGTATCAGAAAAATACAAATGAAAACCACAATTAGATCCTTCTACATACTTGCCCAGAGAGTTACATTTAAAATGACTGGTAACACCATATTTTGGCAAGATTGTGGAACAACTAGAATTCTCATACAATGTTAGTAAGACTATGCTGATGCTACTGATGCTAAGTCAGTCATTTCAGTCGTGTCCAACTCTGTGCAACCCCATAGATGGCAGCCCACCAGGCTCCCTTGTCCCTGGGATTCTCCAGGCAAGAACTGCCTTCTGCAATAAAATGGTACAATTACTTTAAGAAAAGGCCTATCAGCTTCCTATAAATATATGTGTACTCTACAACCCAATAATTCCATTGCTAGGTATTTATACAAAAGATATGGAAATATTTGTACACAAAAGGACTTGAATAATAACATTCAGAGCAGCTTTATTCATAATAATTCTAAATTGGAAGCCATCCAAGTGTCCATCAATAGGAGAATGAATAATATACAGGATATGGTCACACAATAGAGTCATGCTCAGCAAGAAAAGAAGTGGGTAATGTACACCCACAGCACCATGGGTGAATCTCACATATCTTATTCTGAAGGATAGAAGTCTTACACAACAGAGTGCATATTGTGCGATTCCAAGTATATGAAGTCCAAGAAGAGACAGAATCAACTCATAGCAGAAAATAACTAGGAGAGTAGTTCCCCTGAGAAGAGCAAAGGCTGATTTGACAAGGGAACTTTCCGAGGTGATGTGCATGTTCAGAATCTTTATAGGAATCTGGGCTACACAAGGTAATCATTTACCAAAACTCAGGTATATGTAAGAACTGTACACTTCACTGTATATCAGTTTTATTTCAAAGAGAAAAAAAACCTATAAACAAATACTGAACTATAAGTGATGGCATGAACACTGAAACATTTAGGGGCATGTACATTGATACTGCAAATGTAGCCTGAAATTCTTATAAATTAGAGAAATTAATGGATGGGTGGAAGGGTGGATGAGTAGATTGATATGATAAAATAAAGGTAAGTTGAGAGCACTCTGAAAAAGCAAATGTGGCAAAAACATGAACAGTAGAGGCTGGATGGTAGGTATATAAGTATTCTGTAAGGTTTGCTGTAGGTCGGAAAATGTTTATTACAAAATGCTAAAAGAAGAAGGAGGAGATTGATGAAGAGGAGGAGGAGGAGAGGAAGAGAAGGAGAGGCAAAGGAAGGAGAGAAGAAGAGGAAAAGAAAAAGCAGAAGAAGGAAGAGAAGAAGAAGGCTACCAACTCGCAAACTCGCAAACTTTTTAAGTTTAGACCTATGGTAGTCCTGGCTGCACCAGCCCCCCAAGACTCTCCCCACCAAAGAAGCAGGGCTCAATCAGCTTCCAAATTTGCTATAAAGTCAGACAAAAGGGTTCCTCCTTTCCAGGGCTCTTTTCCTTTGTTTAAAAAAAAAATTAGTTGGAATACAATGGTTTCCTCAAATGTTTAAACATTCATTTATTACTTCAAATTCATAAGAGGGATTACAGCAAAAATCTGAGAAACAAACCTATACGGAACTTGACAAATGCCTTTCTGTCAGCATAAGGGAGAAGTTAGAGCCTGAGATATTGTGTGCTTTGACAGAACCAGACAATTAGAACTTTCAGAAGGAATAACCCACAGTTTTTTAAAAAAAAAAAAAAAATCAGACCTACGTGGAAAGCTGGATTTTGCCTGCAATCCCTCTTGTAATGCTTCCAGACTGAACAGTCCACTTCGGGGAGATAAAAGTCTTTGCAAAAGAATTCTCTGCAGTAGGAGATCTGAAGATACTAACACGAGGGCTGCCAGAAGAAATTTAAGAAGGGAAACGCTGCTCTGAGACAGGAGTTGAGAGCGAACAAGATTTAGGTCGCCACAACGTTGACGTCAAAGGCTCTTTTACTCAAGTTTGCTTTGGGATGGCTTTGGAGTCAGCCATGTCCCAGCTCAGCTGTTCAGCTCCATGTGGGGTAATTTGCTCATCTGGTTAAAGGCAGCCCATTCAATGTACACTTACACATTTTTCTAGATATGTCTGCAAAAAACCTTTCATATTAAGACATAAACACATCATGAAAAGAATCTTGAGCAGGCTTCCTTCCATTTTCTTGTTTCAAACACAATCATTGGATATGCAATAGCAGTATCAGAAAATTCTACTTTTTGAGTGCCTACTATCTATAGGCACATACTGGGTCATATGCTATGTCTATAATGACTTCCAGAGTCAAACCCTACCCTCAATGTCAGCTTCACATACAAGGAAACCAAAGCTCACAATGTGTTAGTGCCCCAGGGTCCCCAGCTGACAAGCAGTTGGGGTAAATCTCAGAGTTACTTCTGACGGAGTCCAAAATCCACTTGCCTTCCATTTCATCCTCTTCGTGTATTCGGTGACTATTTACACCCATACCATATCTCTGCTCTTCAGTGGCAGATATCTCATTAGTGGCAGACTGGAGACTCAGGCTGTCTCCAGTGTTGAAAGACACACCAAGTAATTCACAGTTGTAGTATTCAAGTCTGCCTTAGGCTCCAGATAGACCAGCCTTGAGTCCAGGAAACCAACTCAAGAGACATGGTTTCCTCTGGTTATAGGGCAGAACTGAGGCCCCCAAACACCAGAAAATACAAGATGCATCTTGAACCTTGAAGGCCTGGGGTAAGAGCTGGAATAGGATTTATCTGGGTGAAATGGGTGTATTCCAGGAGGCTCTACCAATAAACTGAATCGTTCCACAAAGCATTCCCCTCTCATAATGCTCACAGTTCCATGGTGTGACTATATAGTGAGATGCAGGTCAAGGTCATGGTCATTTGCAAAGGTGGATATTAACCCCAAGTAGGTCATTCATTAACTCAAAGAATTTCCCAAGGCATGTAATCTAACTTAACCTGATTTAACCAAGTAAAATTTCTCCAAGTGTCCTCCAGTCATTAAGATTCTATGAGATTAGGAGACTTCAGATTCACTTTGAAATAGTAGTTTTTAGAAATAATTTCCCATCAATTGTGTTAGCAAATTGCTAGAAAAGCGATAGTATAGTCACTCAGTTGTGTCCAACTCTTTGTGAGGCCATGGACTGTAAGCCCTCCAGGCTCCTCTGTCCATGGGGATTCTCCAGGCAAGAATACTGGAGTGGGTCACCTATCCCTTCTCCAGGCAATCTTCCCAACCTAGGGATCAAACCTGGGTCTCCTCATTGCAGGTGGATTCTTTACCATCTGAGCCACGTATTAGTGTAGGTTTCTAGCAGTTTGCTGCTTCCCTACTAGCTCAGATGGTAAAGAATCTGCCTGCAATACAGGAACCTGTGTTTGATACCTGGATTGGGAAGATCCCCTTGAGAAGGGCATGATAACCCACTCCAGTATTTTTGCCTGGAGAATCCCCATGGACAGAAATGCCTTGTGGACTACAGTCCATGGGGCCGTGAAGAGTTGGATACAACTGAGCGACTAAACACGCACACACTAATTAAGCAAGTTTCATCTAGCACAGTATTGGAGACAAAGATGTTGGCATGCACCATATCCAGTGGGACGAATTCAGTACTACATTCAATTCTGCAAGACAGAATATTATCTGCATCTTATGATAAGGTAATTAAAACTCAGAGAATTTAACTTATTTTACTGATACGTAGCAGAATCCAGATTCAAGAGCAGGTTTTAGTCCAAGTTCAACACTCTGCTGCTGCTGCTAAGTCACTTCAGTCGTGTCCAACTCTGTGTGACCGCACAGATGGCAGTCCACCAGGCTCCCCCATCCCTGGATTCTCCAGGCAAGAATACTGGAGTGGGTTGCCATTTCCTTCTCCAGTGCATGAAAGTGAAAAGTCAAAGTGAAGTTGCTCAGTTGTGTCTGACTCTTAGCAACCTCATGGACTGCAGTCTACCAGGCTCCTCTGTCCATGGGATTTTCCGGGCAAGAGTACTGGAGTGGAGTGCCATTGCCTTCAACACTCTAGCATACCATAAAAGTGTTGCCTTTAGATCTGCAAGCCCTGGAAATTTTAATCTCTTAGTTAAAGGACTTGGTTTTCTTGACTTACACATAAGGCAAATGCTTACAAAAGACTGAACCACTGTGGTGAAGTGAAGTGAAGGTGCTCAGTCATGTCCGACTCTGCGACCCCATGCTTCTCCATCCATGGGATTTTCCAAGCTAGAGTACTGGGGTGGGTTGCCATTTCCTTCTCCAGAGGATCTTCCCAACCCAGGGATCAAACCTGGGTCTCGTGCATTCTAGGCAGATGCCTTACTCTCTGAGCCACCAGGGAAGTCCCTATCACTGTGGTAGCAGTTCTTAACTGTGTGGAGATTCTGCTTCCCAGGGGACAGTTTCCCATGTCTATAAACATTTTTGGTTATCATAACTGAGAAGGTGCTGCTGGCGTCTAGTGGGAAAAGTAAGGGATGTTGCTAAACATCCTACACCACTCAGGACAGCCCCTTGCACCCCACCCCACCCCCGCCAATAAAGAAGCACATGACCCAGAATGACAAGAGTGCCTGGCCTGAGAAATCCTGCACGGTGGTTAAGAGAGGTGAGAAATGCAAAAGGAAAGGGCTGGGGAAGAATCCATCTGAATTAATATTTATAAACAGTACCTGTAGCATGATGAAAAATGCTCTATCCTTTCAATGTTATTTTTCTAAGCCAGACCCAGAAGAATTAAGAAGAATCAAAGTTTGAAAACAATCATATATCACTGATGTTACAAAGGGGCTTCCCTGGTGGCTCAGCAGTAAAAACATAAAAAACCGTCTGCCAGTGCAGAAGACCCGAGTTTGATCCCTGGATTGAGAAGATTCCACGGAGAGGGAAATGACAATGCACTCCAGTGTTCTTGCCTGGGAAATCCATGCACAGAGGATCCTGGTGGGCTACAGTCCATGGGGTTGCAAAGCCAGGCACGACTGTGCAACGAAACAACAGAACATAAACAACACAACAGCTTTTTGTCTTTTCGTTCCTACAACCCAAGCTCTGCCAGGCAAAGGGCAGAGGTGCAGATTTCCAAGGTGAAAACTCACGTGGCTTTCCCAGTTTGCACCTATGAAGGCTGAGGGTCAGCAGTGAGGGGAGAAGGCCATGGCAGAGACTTACCGCCAGAAAACTGAAAATCCAAGTGCATATATACATATGCTATGGTTTTCCAAATGGAGTTGATGTTGTGATCAGCAAAACACAAGTTCATTA
The DNA here is from genome assembly GCA_006408675.1 of Madoqua kirkii. Taxonomy (NCBI): domain Eukaryota; kingdom Metazoa; phylum Chordata; class Mammalia; order Artiodactyla; family Bovidae; genus Madoqua; species Madoqua kirkii. The sequence goes on from SJYC01099648.1 coordinate 24,256, forward strand.
AAAACATTACTGAGCACATTGGCCCTGTTTATCTTTTTAATAGGTGAATTAAAGAATTAAATTATTATAATAGCAGCTCAGGGGTGATTGCTACTGATGCACAAGCATTCTGTAGATGTACACACCCAAAGTAGCACCTCAGATTTTCCTGAACCCAAAATGGAAACCATCACCAGTCCTAGAGAGACTGACAGCTGTGTCAGTCCTAGGGGAGGAAGAGCACCCCTGATTTCAGTTAGCGGATCATTTTCTTCTGATGAACTGTGATACCAGATTAGACTCTGGGATGACAACCAAGTCTGAGAATTCTAAAAGACTGGATTTCCAGATTCTCATAAGGACCCGCAGTCTGATCTGCAGAGCAGAGAGCAAGGCTGCACCCGGGCTTGGCTGATGGCCGCAGCCCTGACCCCAGTCAGCATACTCGGCATCATCCCCCACTGAGAAATGGCCTTCCTCCTCATTCCCTGGCAGGAGCCTTCATTTCCTGGGAATAAATGTCCTGCCCCTCCAACTACAGGGAGGTGAGGATGTAATTTAGAGATAGAAGGAACGAAAGGAACTAGATTTGAAAATAATAGCCTCACATAAATATCAGAGTAACATCAATCAGGCAGTTTCATAACACCTGAAACTTAAATAATTCCACTCAGGAAATATTTCTTTAAAAATTCTTGACAAGTCATCCACCCTACATGAGAGTGCTTTGAAAATTCACAGCCAATGGGTATGCTCTGACTTACAGAACACGTGTGTGGCCCAGGCAGCTTCCCTTCCCTCCCCGCAGCCCCCTGCCTTGCGGGGCAGCTCGGGTCCACAGTCAGCCCGACCTGGATCAAATCCCAGCTCTGATTCAGACGACTCAAGCGATCACAAACCTGCTAACCCCACCTGCCACTGTTGTGTTAGTCGCTCAGTCATGTCTGACTCTTTGTGACCCATGGACTGTAGCCCACCAGGCTCTTCTGTTCATGGGATTCTCCAGGCAAGAATCCTGGAGTGGGTTGCCATTCCCTTCTCCAGGGGATCTTTCCAACCCAGGGACTGGACCTGGCTCTGCCCACCTTGCAGGCCGATTCTTTACCATCTGAGCATCTAGGGAAGCCTTAAGTCTCCATTTTTCTCCAGTATAAAATGGGGCTGATGGATCTACAAACAGGGTTTTTTAAAAGATAGAAAGACCATGTGTACTTGTTTAAACCAGAGTCCTCAAGTCTTACACAGGCAGGAGTTGCCCTTCCCATTCATACTGAAAAAAATGCCAAATCTCACTCACCCCCCAGTAAGAGGGAAGTTAGAGCACCTCCAGAATACCGAGGATCCCAGGAGCTGGGGGTAGGGACACTTAGATTTTACTGTCACTTCTTGCACCATATTCTTTTTTTGTTTGTTTGTTTTTGTTTTTAAAAATGAAATGTTTTAATGCAAACTATTACGTATAGAATGGATAACCAACAAGGTCTTACAGTGTAGCCCAGGGAACTATAATATATTCAATATCCTGAGATAAACTTTAATGGAAACGATTGTAAAAAATATATGTATATGTATAACTGAGTCACTTTGCTCTACAGCAGAAATTAACACTGTAAATCAATTATAGTTCAATAAAAAATGAAATGTGTTAATTGCTCATTTCCTTCCTTCAAAATTTCATGTTTGAAGTTTATAGGCCTCAGCTACATGAAAACGAATAGTAAGTGTTATGCCTCTGGCTTACTGATCCTGACTAGCCTTCATTCCTAAAGACTAGAAACAACAAAGCTGAACAACAAAATGTTCTGTAGCTCAGTCCTGCACCGTAGTCTTATTTCTGCTCCTTCTGGGTCCTGCCTCTGGGTGAAGTCCCAGTTATCCTGCCCAGACAGCTCCCACCTGTGACGGCTATCCTATTGCCTCCCAGCTCTGCCTCAGCCTGAATCAGCCCCCCTTTCCTGTCGTCCCCACAGCTCAGCTGGCCCAAGGCTGGGTGTGCAGCAGAGTCAACTAAGAGCTTGGAGCAGAGTTCCTCACCCTTGGCACTAGTGACATTTGGGACTGAATGGCTCTTTGTTATGAGGCTAACTTGTGCCACGGAGGAGGCTTAGCTGCATCTTTGGGGCATGACTCACTAGATGCCAGTAGCACCCCCGCCAATCTAAGCATGGCAACCTCGAATGTCTCCTGATGATGCTGCCAAATGAATGCAGGACGAGGTCACCTCCTCTCGAAAACTGTTTCTTTCGAGGCAACAGTGGAGGAGTTAGACTGCAGCAGAAAGGAAAACAAAGGCAAGTTGATACCTTAAGTCCCCTACATGCAAATGAGTTTCATCCAAGAGTGCATTCACAAGTCCAATTTGTTCCTAAGTCCAAAAAGTTAGCTGGGGTATACCCAGCTAACAGAGTCATTATTGCTTGGAGCTTCTTAGCAGTAGCAGCTAACTCACCCCAGCTTTTATGCTTTGCTGCTGGACATTCTGGACTTGAAATAAAGATACTGCACTGCTGTGCTCTATATGGCAAAGTACCCACAGGAACAACCACTTGGAGAAGATGCACCCATGTGACGATGTACACCACACATGAACTCACTTCAGTGACTGGACACGCCAGCACATGTTTGCATCTTTGAAAGGTCGCAATTTGGAGGTCCGTATATAGGGGACTTACTGTACTCAGTAACATCTTCTACTATTTAGTAGGGCTCTTCCCTTTGAGATCCTGGATGCTTCTTCTGACCTCTTCTCCATCCCCCTCCTTTGCAGACCACACCCGACATTTCTTTCCTCTCTGGCCTGTTGCTTTCTTCAGTAGAGTAATTTCACTCTTTCTTACTCTGTACCCACTCTTACCCAGACAAGTTCATATTCCATGATCAGTAATCCCATCAAAGTGTTATCCTAAAAAAAATGGAAGCTCTTCTCTTCAATAGAATTCTTTCACAGTCGTGAAGAGCAGACCCAGGCTGCTGTTAACATAGCACCCCCATCCCTTCTATCAGTGGAAACCAGCCAGCACAGCTCATGGCAGAGGGCAGCCCTCTGTAGATGACGGCTGTTAACATCTCGACTGCTGGCCTTGTACCCAACGGCAGTCATATGTGTGCTTTAGCCTTTTCATTTATCCTATGGGAGTGCCCTTCAAAGACGGTCTGAGTCAGCTCTCCTTGAGTCTGGAATTAGCCTATGGTGGCCTCTTTAAAAGCAGGCTTTCTCCTTTCATCCCTGTATCACTGAGAATCCTAGGGAAGCAGAGATTTCTATAAAGACAGGGTCTTCTATTTAAGCCAAAGCGTCACTTATTCTGTAATATTCCTATTGAGGATCTGGGCGTGTGTGTGTGTGTGTGTGTGTGTGTGTGTGTATGTGTGACAGTATGGGGAAGGCAGGGAGCCATGGGTGGGAGGGCGTGTGTGCATTCTAAGTCATTCCAGTCATGTCCAACTCTTTGCAGCCCTTTGGACTGTAATCCACCAGGCTCCTCTGTCCACGGGATTCTCCAGGCATGAATACTGGAGTAGGCTGCCGTGCCCTTCCCCAGGGGATCTTCCAGCCCAGGGATAAGATCTGCATCTCCTGCATTGGCAGGTAGATTCTTTACCACTAGTGCCACCTGGGAAGCCCTGGATGGGAGGGTAAGCAGGCTTTATGGGGAGCACGCTTAAGCAGTTGAACAAAGAAGGGGTTTGATACCCAGCACACTTCCAAAAGCTCATTTCCCTCTGTTGCTAAAGCTAAACTCAAGGGCACACTGCAGATGCCGTGGCCTTACCTTGAGGCCTCCTCGTCCTTTCTCCAGGCATGAATACTGGAGTAGGCTGCCGTGCCCTTCCCCAGGGGATCTTCCAGCCCAGGGATAAGATCTGCATCTCCTGCATTGGCAGGTAGATTCTTTACCACTAGTGCCACCTGGGAAGCCCTGGATGGGAGGGTAAGCAGGCTTTATGGGGAGCACGCTTAAGCAGTTGACAAAGAAGGGGTTTGATACCCAGCACACTTCCAAAAGCTCATTTCCCTCTGTTGCTAAAGCTAAACTCAAGGGCACACTGCAGATGCCGTGGCCTTACCTCGAGGCCTGCTCGTCCTTGCCTTACCATTTCCGTTTTCACAGGTTTAAGTGTCTCCCTTTGCCAATAACATTTCCCCAGCTGCTTATGTCCTTTCCGTCTGATTCTCATGGATCAATTCCTCCCAGTCCTGAAGCTGTAAAAGCTGCAGCAGCTGGTGTCCCCCACCTGGCCCATGACCTCAGTAGCGGTTCTCCTAGGAAGGCTCAGGCTTCAGACCTGGGTCGGGTTCCCCACATGAAGGCATCTGACTTCGCGCCTGCCTGGTCAGAGATCCTAAAATGTCAGAGCCAGGAAGGCATAACCGAGGCATCTACTTATCCATGCTAAAGTAAGTAATAGGTAAGGAAATAAAGATCAGAGCCCCGTGCCACTCAGATAGTACAGAGCTAGGACTTGAGCTCATGAGTTTGTTTCTAAATTCTTATTGGGGTACACTTGCTTTCCAATGTTAGGGTAGTCTCTGATGTACAGCAGAGTGAATCAGCTATACGTATACAATTATCTCTTGTCTTCTGTATTTCCTTCCCATTTAGGTCACCACAGAGCCTTGGAACTTATGACTTTTTATGCCTGATTCCCATTATAACAATTTCCTCTAGTCTTTATTCCATTTTGGAAGCAAAAATTCCGCCTTACTCTGGAATGATCTGATTTCTCCTTATTCTAGAATAATCCAATTGGGAGCTGCCATGCTCAGATGGTAAAGAATCTGCCTGCATTTCAGGAGACCTGGGTTCAATCTTTGGTCAGGAAGACCCCCAGGAGGAGAAAGTGCTAATCCACTCCAGTGTTCTTACCTGGAGAATCCCATGCGTAGAGGAGCCCTGTGGACTATGTACAGTCAATGGGACTGCAAAGAGTCAAACACCACTGAGCGACTGACACGTGGTATACACGGCCCTCTCAGTTTGGTTGGGTATTCCAAGGGACTCATGTGATATCATGTGATATCACTCATGTGAGATATTTCAGGCCCCAACCATGCTGAGGCTGGGGGCAACCCCAATATGTCAGTAATCCCAGCCAAAGCTCTTTCTGCCAGCATGACCATGTGTCTTCAGCTGCCGGATTCTTACAGAGAGTTGTTTCAGTAGCTGGGGCAGTCCGTCTCATTTAACATAAGAAGTGTGCTTCTGAAGAAAAAAAAAAATTGTACACCTGGTGAAAACTTTTGATTCATAAGTGCTCTGGGTCCAAATCTCCGTTTTAAAACTTCTCAGTCAGGGGTAGCCAGGGTGGCAGCTTTTGGTGGAGGAGGCATCTGTAGTTAACACGTACAGGATTTGTTAATGCAATCACATTTTCATGGACTTTCATTATAACTCCCAGGAAGTGTTAATGAATGCCTCTTCATTTCTGATTGATCTTTAAGGGGTGGTGGCTTTTAACACTTTGGCTTTTTGGTTTTGTCCTCTCTTTCCCTAAAATAAGCAGTTTGTGACTTGTCAGGAGATGTTTAAATACCCCAGGGAAAGAATTTGCTGGGGGGAGGCTCTTATTAACTGGTTGCTATTTAAACATAACTCTGTGACAGTGGCAAATCCCTAGGTAAGCCAAAGACCTGTTATGTAATAAAAATAATTGCCTTTTAATCGGCCTGTTGGTAACTGTGATTTTTTTTTTTTTTTGATACCTTCCTCGGGAGGCAGCGAGGAACACAGAAAAATTCAGTGAGTCAAAATCCTGGTGGTCAAGGTTTGACTCTCTGCAGTTCATTTGCTTTGTCATTTAGGGTAACTCATTTAACAACTCTGTGCCTCAAAGTCCCACCTGTAAAACAGGATTATTGTGATCAAATGGCTACAAAGGCTGCCCACTTCTTTTCCTTGTGTCCTTTCCTTTATTTCCCAAGGCAAACTGGCCAGGTGAGAGATGCTAAAAGTAATGGCATCGTTTAGGGACAAGACGCTCCTAGACCACTGGCTGTCCTGTCCCCAGCTGAGACTTGTTGGCATCAGCACATGGCCTGTTGCTGGCCTTCAAAGTCAGCCACCGTCTCCCCTTTTCTTCACATCAGCGGCTTCTGCACCCCTTCTCTGGTATCAGTGTCCAAGGGTGCAGAACCTCACACCAACGGCGGCAGACTCAAGGTGCCCTAGCCTTCGCACATATCACACCCACCACCCAGAGCACCTTCCCACTTCATCCAATCTATAACCCCTTTCAGGAAAGACTGACTTTAGGAAAGACTCAGCACAAGCACCACCTCACTACCTGCAAAACCTTTCCTGACCAATGTCTTTCAAGGCCAGCTCTGAACTTACTCCTCCAGCCTTATAAACAGGGGTCCAATCATGGGGCTCGACAAACCTCTCCTGAGCTTTCTTTTTTGATATACATGATTTATTTTTCTATCGCTGCCCTGGGCCTTCGTTGCTGTCCGCAGGGTGCTCTCTAGTTGCCGTCTGTGGGCTTCTCCTTGCGGTGGTCTCTCTTGTTGCAGACCACAGGCTCCAGGCAGGCAGGTTCAGTAGCTGCGGATCCAGGGCTCTAGAGCACAGGCTCAGCAGTCGTGACACATGGCCTTAGTTGCTCCGGGCATGTGGGATCTTCCTGGACTAGGGATCAAACCCGTGTCCCCTGCATTGGCAGGTGGATTCTAATCCACTGGATCACCAAGGAATTCCTCTACTGAGCTTTCTTATTGGACACATCTGTCTCTTCAACTAGTTGGTGAGGTCCTTATGCAGGATGACCTTGACTTATTCAACCTATATCTCCAGTATCTAATATTGTATCTGATTTAGGTGCTCAGTAAATGTTTATTGACTGACTGACTTAATGAATTAGTGTTAAGCTGAAGCTGATGGCCAGCAGGGTGTGCTGGATTGAATAGTGTTCTCCCAAAATTCATATCCATCTAGAACCTGAGAATCTGGCATTATTTGGAAATAGGGTCTTTGGCGATAGACTCAAGCTAAAATCAGGTCATGATGGACTGGGATAGAACATCACCTAGTGACCAGTGTCCTTATAGGAAGAAGAAAATCTAAACAAAGACGCGCGCAGAGGGAAGGCGGCCGTGTGAAGACTCGGGCACAAGCTAAGGAACGCCAAAGCAGAGGCAGGAAGGACCTTCTTTTAGAGTTTTCAGAGTGAGCACAGTCCTGCGGACATCCTGATTTTGGATTTTCAGCCTCCAGAGCTGTGCAGGGGTAAATTTCTGTTGTCTTAAGGCACCCATGTGTGCGTGCTCAGTCGCTCGGTAGTGTCCAACTCTTGGCAACTCCACAGACTGTAGCCTGCCAGGCTCTTCTGTCCCTGGAATTTTCCAGGCAAGAGTACTGGAGTGGGTTGCTACTTTCTCCTCCAAGGGATCTTTCCGAGCCAAGCCTGTGGCCCTCGTCTCCTGCCTCTCTTGCGTTGGCCGGTGAGATTCCTCACCACTGTGCCTCCTGGGAAGCCCCAGCTCATGGTAAACTGCGAAAGCGGCCCTGGCAGCTCATGTGCACAGGCAGGGTGCATCTCTGGATTGCTGAAGCAGCAGATGAAAGGGTTTCTCCAACCCAATGCCTGTTTTAAAATATATTAGAATATAGCTGCTTTACAATATGGTGTCAGTTTCTGTTCGACAGCAAAGTGAGTCAGCCATATGTGCACATATATCCCCTCCTTTTTGGGTTTCTTCCCATTTATGTCATGGCAGATCACTAAGTAGAGCTCCCTATAGGCTCTGATTAATTATCTATTTCATACATAGTAGTATATATATTGGAGAAGGCAATGGCACCCCACTCCAGTACTCTTGCCTGGAAACTCCCATGGACGGAGGAGCCTGGTGGGCTGCAGTTCATGGGGTCGCTGAGTCAGACACGACTGAGCGACTTCACTTTCACTTTCATACATTGGAGAAGGAAATGGCAACCCACTCCACTGTTCTTGCCTGGAAAATCCCAGGGATGGCAGAGCCCAATGGGCTGCCGTCTGTGGGGTCGCACAGAGTCGGACACGACTGAAGCGACTTAGCAGCAGCAGCAGCAGTATATATATGTCAATCCCAATCTCCCAATTCATCCTACCCCACTCTTTTCCTTCTTGGTTCGATACCAAGTTTATTCTGTACAATTCTGTCTCTGTCACTGCTTTGCAAACAGCAGTTTTTGCAAAATAAATGCTAGAAAAAAATAACATTTTTCTAGATTCCACATGTATACATTAATATATGATATTTGTTTTTCTGACTTACTTCAGTATGTATGACAGTCTCTAAGTCCATCCACATCTCTGCAAGTGGCACAATTCTGTGCCTTTTTATGACTGAGTAATATTTTACTGTATATGTGTACAATATCACATTTTATGTACAATGTGTTCTTCTATAAAATTTATTTTAATTTATTTCTAATTGGAATATAATTTCTTTACAATGTTGTGCTAGCTTCTGCCGCCCAACAAAGTGAATCAGCCATATGTATACACATATCTCTTCCCTCCTGAGCCTCCCTCCCACTGCCCCCCAACTTACTCCTCTAGGTCTTTATCCATTTCTCTGTTGATGGACATTTAAGTTGCTCCTATGCCCTGGAAACCCGATGCTTTTTGACTGGATAAAAGTGGAGCTGGTATCCCAAGATACCCAATACATCTCAAGGGCTGTTCTTTCCACAGCACACCCTGCCTGGACTTCCTACAGCCAGGGAGAAGGTGGGGGGCTTCCAAAATACTTCTTATACTTGCAATTCCTCTGTCTCCCTTAAAACTGAGAAGACAGCTCAACCTCTGGGGTGCTCCTGCCTGGCCATATTTTGGTATCCTGATGGGAAGACTTGGACAGATTACTTAATTTCACTGGAATTTAGATTCTTCACCTTCTCAGTAACTAGCTCATGAGGATGTTGTATTAAATGAGTTCTTACAGGAAAAGCTCCTATTGTGGCATGTAGTAAGGGCTCAATAAATGTGACCATCAGACAGTAAAGAATACACCAGCAGTACAAGAGACTCAAGTTCAATCCTTGAGTTGGCAAGATCCCTGGAAAAGGGAATGGCAACCCTTGCCAGTACTCTTGCCTAGAGAATTCCATAGACAGAGAAGCCTGGCGGGCTAGTTTATAGAGTCACAAAGAGTCAGGCACAACTGACTGAGTGACTAATAAATAAATAAATAAATAGTTCTGGAGCATCATTATCATTATTCTTTTTCTCAACTTCCAAGTCCAGGCCACCCCAACCTGCACCCCAGTGCACACATACACCATCCTGAGAGCATCCAGCATTTTGAGTTCCACTTTACCTAACCCCCAGCTCCAGGCAGAAGCGATAGTTTGAATGTGATGTTGCCTATATAAAATTATTCCTGACCTACAAAAAATGGGAGTTTCATATGGTTTGATTTAATAGATGCCAACTCTTTTTGTCCTTAAAACAGAGAGACTTAAACAAAGGTACCTTGCTAGCCTTCCAGGAGAGAAATTTTAAAATAATTTTTTAAATGTTTTTGGGACTTCCCTAGTGGTCAAGTGGTTAAGACTCTCAGCTCTTAATGCAGGGGTCCCCAGTACAATCTTTGGTCACGAAACTAGATCCCATATGTCTCACTTCAAAAAGATCCCACAAGCCACATCTAAGACCTGACACAACCAAATAAAAAAATAATAATGATAAGTTAAAAAAAAATTTAATAATCGAAGGAGTGATAAAGCACATGCCCTTTGCAGCCTCCCCTGGCAAAGACGGCGGGGGTCCCCTGGGAATGGAGTCCGTCTGAGATGAAATAGGTCCCAGTGCCCTCTCCATAAGATGAGAGACAAACCGAGGAGGGAGGCGTGACCCTCCCCAACTCTGGTGTGGGCAGTCTAACATGTGAATTGGCCCAGAGCACAATAGTTAGTACTTTGGCATCTAAAGAATGAAGAGAAGGACTTGAAAGCGCTGAGACAAAGAGGATCTGTGCTCTGAACACCCAAGCTGTCCTCTTCAACTCACGAAGAAAGGCCTCCCATGACTTAGGGCAGGTGGGCAGGGCCACCTTCTCTGGCTCCTAACTCTGTTCCTTTGATGGCAGCTCAATCTTCTCTTTCTCCAGGAGAGCCCCTGCTGCCTCCCTCCACCCTGTTAGCACCTCATTAGCACCCTGCTAGCAAGAAAATCTATTTCAACAGCTCTTGCTAATGCAGCAGGGCCTTCCCCTGCACTGAGGATCCTCTCTCTTGTGACCACGGCACAGCTGAGCTTGCAGCCCTGCCCAGCTGGTTCCCGAGATGCCTGGCCTCTGACCTCAGCAGGCCCCAAGCCCTGCGGGCCCGTGGTCTCCCACGTCTGCCAGTACTGGGGGAGGTGGCGATGGAGCCACCTGAGATTCAGGACCAAGCTTCCCGGGACTCCCAGTAGTTCCCAGCTGCCAGCAATACCAGGCTCCTTGGCTTTAATGCAAAAGGAGCCACCTTATTTACAATAGCCAAGATACAGAAACAACCTAAGAGACCATCAACAAATGAGTGAATAAAGAAGATGTGATACACACGTATATAACCCCCCAACAAACACACACAATGGAATATTGCAGAGCCATTAAAAAGAATGAAAACTGCAACAACATGAGTGAACGTGGAGGGTATGATATTTAGTGAAATAAGTCACATAGACAAATACTATGTGTTATCACTTACGTGTGGAATCTAAAAGATAAAAGAAAAGTGAAAGTGTTAGTCGCTCAGTCATGTCCCACTCTCTGCAACCCCATGGGCTATAGTCCACCAGGCTGGCTCCTCTGTCCATGGAATTCTCCAGGCAAGAATACTGGAGTGGGCTGCCATTCCCTTCTCCAGGGGATCTTCCCAGCCCAGGGACTGAACCCTGGTCTCCTGCATTGCAGACAGATTCTTTTCCATTTGAGCCACCAAGGGAGCCCTCAAAACAAAAGAACGAATAGATATATTTTAAAAAAGCAACCACCTCTGGATGTACTCTGTCCATGGGATTCTTCAGGCAAGAATACCGGAGAGGGTTGCTACGTCCTCCTCCATAGCACAGCCAAGAGCTGGACATGACGGAAGGGACATAGCGCACACACTGGATGAGCAGTTAGAGAATTTCACAGATGTCCACTCCATCAGCAAAACTCATTCTCTGCACTTTATTGTGCTAAAGCTTGAGATGTGCTCACAGAGGCATCATTATTCATTGGCTATTCTGCTCTCCTTCATGTCTTCACCCAGATGACTTTAACCAACAGTTATCAGACACTTACCGTATTGAAGAACCCATGTGAGTTTGCTCACATAGTCTCATTGTTTTTCGCCATGGGAAGTAGGACATCAGGGGTTGGCTAGGATTGACAAGCACTGACTCAGAGATGGAGACTATCTGCAGTGGTGCATCTTGGCAGCATGTGACTCTGCAGAAGCAAAAAAGAGGAAACTCGTCAACTTAGGGCAACTTGATAGACTATTTGTGCTTCGGTGAGGGTAGGGATGACAAAAAGGGAAGCAGGTACTGAAAACTTCTGAAATATGGTTTAGTCTTTGGTCCTATGTGGTATCCACCAGCAATGCTGGAGTTTGGACTAAGTAGTGAAATTTGGAGCCTCCCAGCCATGGTCCTTTCTGAGTGAAATTAATTCCTACCTTCACTCAAGGGTCAGATTAAGCAGCATATTTTATATCCCATGATACCTTCCCCTAACACAGTCCATAGTCCATAACAAGGGTGATCCTTCCTTACGCCTAGCACAAATGGAAAGATAAGCTGAGACAATTAGAATCCTCTTTGCTTGGGACGTGCAGAAAGATGGAGCACACCAAGATGCAGAAAGCAGGATGGAACGAAGTGTGGAAATATAGAGGGATTATGAATGCGCTTTGTGCAAGCCAGGCTCGTGAGGCTCCAACAAAAACAAGGAAGCGGAGGAAGCAAGGGAGAGAGAAAGGAACAGATGCTCAGTGAGGAGCCGAGATCTGAGCAAAGACAGGGGTGAAAAGAGGAGGGTGGAGGGGAAGAGGTGGAAAGAAAAGAAGAGGATGGGGAGAGGGGAGAGATAGGAAGGAAGAGAAGGAGCGGCAGCCCCATGAGTGAGAAAGGGGGAAGAGAGAGACCTAAAGCGCTCTCCATCTGTGACAAGCCTTCATTTTTCCTCCGGTTCCCATGGAGTAAAACATATTGTTGGGCTGCCTCCCTTTTCTGAGGTTTCTGGTCCTTGCGTCCACAAGGCATCAACTAAAATAGACTCTAGAGCTTCCCTGGTGGCTCAGTGGTAGAGAATCCACCTGCCAGTGCAGGAGACATGGGCTCAATGCCTGGTCAGGGAAGATCCCACAGGCTGCGGAGCGATAAAGCTGGTGGATCACAACTACTGAGCTTGCGCTCTAGAGCCTGGAAACTGCAATTACTGAGACCTCGCACCACAGCTACTGAAGCCCGTGCGCTCTAGAGCCTGTGCTAACACAGGAGGAGAAGCCACTGCAAGAGAAACCTGTGCACCGCAGCTAGAGAAAAGCCTGCACAGCAACAAAGACCCAGAGCAGCCAAAAAATAAATTTAAAAAAATGTAAAGCAGACTCTAAAAGATGACTGAGCTGTTCCCCTGGTGTTGGTATGTAAATGGGAAAGTACAGAATGTATCAACAAGGCCTCTCCTGGAATCCTCAGGGCTGCCTCCATTTCAGGATGCAGAAGTTCCCCGACTTGAGGAAAAGCATCCACACCTATACCATGGGTCCCCCACAGCCTCAGCAGGGTCCAAGGCCGCACCTGTAATCAAACACATAAATATCCCTGCGGTGCAACATATGAATATTCACACCACACAGATAACCTCCCATCAGATAAGGTCACATTTCTTGCAGTCAGATGAGTTCAGATCAGGTCAGGTTTTGCTGCTAATTAAGTTACGAAACACATTTCCATTTTCTGAGCTCTTGCGGAATTGCAGATAAGGCATTGTGAGCCTGTTGTATTTGCCAGGGAAATACCAAGTTCACTGTCGGGGGCCCTTCTGTAAGCAAAAACAAGGAAGCCCCAAGGATGCCCGTGTGGGCTGTCAAGGTGATGGCCTCACAGAAAGCAGCCGGAAGGCCTTGGAGCGTAGCCAACACCCCGGCTGGCAGCAGCGGCCTGGCTCGGAGAGCTCAGGGCTCCGATGACTCAGTGCTCCTCCCTGTGCTCTCATCAGCCCTTGACCTCCCCCACCCCACAGAGCGAAGCCTCTTTTCACAAGAGTCAGCAAATCCAGCCCCCAGGGAACTGGTCAAGAGTCACATGCCTTGTGCCAAAAGACCTCATTAAGCACTGCCTGCCACGGAAACTGGGCCTTCCTGGAGCTTCCTCACCCTCCCTTGTTCCTCATGGCCATTGTTTTATTAGGTTTACTCACCTGCTTGCATTTTCTAGGGCTTCCCTGATGACTCAGATGGAAAAGAATACCCCTGTACTGCAGGAGACCCAGGTTCAATCTCTGGGGCCGGTTAGATCACCTGGAAGGGAGCACGGCAAACCGTTCCAGTATTCTTGCCTGGAGAATCCCCTGAGCAGAGGAGCCTGGAGGGGCTACAGTCCATGGGGCTGCAAAGAGCTGGACACAACTGAGTGACTAAGAACGCACAGATGCATGCATTTTCTGAAGGACCTTATGGGGCATGGAGCTCTTCCCCCGCTGGCTCTGTAGCCCACATCTCAGAAGACTGAGATCCATCTGGTTTGGGGGACTGGTACCTGATCCAGTGGGACCTGCAGATGCACCTCAATTCCCCAGGCCTTAAATGAGCCCTTCTCTGCATGAGGCCCTGGTCTAGACTCTCTGAGGAGCTCACAGATGAATAAGACCAGTAGTTATCTTCAGTGGAGGAGGAGATGGCAACCCACTCCAGGATTCTTGCCTGGAAAATCCCACAGACAGGGGCGTCTGGCGGGGTTGCAAGAAGTCAGACATGACTGAGACTGAGCACACACACACTGTCTTCAGGGAAGGGGAAAGTGAAACGTGGAAGTGTTAGTCACTCAGCCCTGTGACTGTGTGCACTGTAGCCCACCCGGCTCCTCTGTCCATGGAATTCTGCAGGCACGAATACTGGAGTGGGTTGCCATTTCCGCCTCAGGGGATCTTCCCGACCCAGGGATTGAACCTGGGTCTTCCTCAGTGCAGGCAGATTCTTTACCATCTGAGCCGCCAGAGAAAGAGGGAGGTAATAAATTTTCCAGTGATTTTCTAAGTGTGAGGCGCTTCATCCACATCCACACACTGACACTCATGACTCTCCCCGGAGCTGCCCGGGTCCATTTGACATTCCAGGTCGGGGTTTGGGCAACGAGAGTTCTTCCCTATGAGGAGATAAGACCTGTGGAGCTAGAAGAGCAAACTCAAAATTGTGACTTTCTGTGCACGGGCAGGATTTTCTAGGTATTTTCTCCCATTAAAAAGTCCTAATGTTGCTAATTACTGTTGTTGTTGTTCAGCCGCCTAGTCTTGCCCAGCTCTTTGCAACCCCATGGACTGCAGCATGCCAGGCCTCTCTGTCCCTCACCATCTCCCGAAGTTTGCCCAAGTTCATGTTCTTCGTATTGGTAATGCCATCCAGCCATCTCACCTTCTGATGCCTTCTCCTTCTGACCTCTATCAGCACCAGGGACTTTTCCAATGAGTCAGTTATTCACATCAGATGACCACAGTACTGGAGTTTCAGCTTCAGCATCAGTCATTCCAATGAGTATTCAGGGTTGATCTCCCTTAAGACTGACTGGTTTGATCTCCTTGCTGTCCAAGGGACTCTTAGGAGTCTTCATCAGCACCACAGTTCAAAGGAATCAATTCTTAGGTGCTCTGTCTTCTTTATGGTCCAGTTCTCACAACTGTACGTGACCACGGGAAGACCATAGCCTTGACTATATAGACCTTTGTTGGACCAGTAATGTCTCTGCTTTTTAACACACTGTCTAGGTTTACCATAGCTTTTCTGCCAAGAAGCAAATGTCTTCTGATTTCATGGCTGCAGTCACCATCTGCAGTGATTTTGGAGCCCAAGAAGAGTTCAAATCTGTCACTACTTCCACCTTTTCCCCCTCTATTTTCCATGAAGTAATGGGGCCCAATGCCCTGATTTTAGTTTTTGGGTTTTTTTTTTTATATTTAATTTTAAGCTGACTCTTTCACTCTCCTCCTTCACCCTCATCAAGAGGCTCTTTAGTTTCTCTTCGCTTTCTGGCAGTAGAGTGGTATTATCCACATTATCTCAAGTTGTTGATGTTTCTCCCACCTACCCTGATTCCAGCTTGTAACTCATCCAGCCTGGCATTTCTCATGATGTTCTCAGAGTATAGATTAAACAAGCAGGGTGACAGCAGACAGCTCCGTCATACTCCTTTCTCAATCTTGAGACAATCAGTTGTTCCATACAGGGTTCTAACTGTTGCTTCTTGACCTGCACACAGGTTTCTCAGAAGAAAGGTAAGATGGTCTGATATTCCCATCTCTTCAAGAGCTTTCCACAGTTTGTCATGATCCACACGGTCAAAGGCTTTGGCGTAGTTGATGCATCAGAGGTAGGTGTCTCTCTGGAATTCCCTAGCTTTCTCTGTGATCCAGTGAATGCTGGCAATATGATCTCTGATCCTTTCCTTTTCTAAACCTAGCTTGGACATCTGGAAGTTCTTGGTTCACATAATGCTGAAGGCTAGCATGCAAGATTTTAAGTGTGACCTTACTAGCATGGGCGATAAGTGCAATTGTCTGATGGTTAGCACATTCTTCTTGGGAATTGGGATGAGGATTGTTAATTATTAGAGAAATGCAAATGAAAACTGCAGTGAGGTATCACCTCACACTGGTCAGAACTGTCATCAAAATCTCTGCAAATAATAAATGCTAGAGAGGCTTTGGAGAAAAGGGAACCCCCTTACAGCATTGGTATAAATGTAAATTGATGAAGCCAGCTAGTGATAGAGAACAGTATGGAGGTTCTTTAAAAAATGAAAAATAGAACTATCATATGATCCAGCAATACTACTCCTGGGCATATATCCGTAGAAAACCATAGTTTGAAAAGATATATATACCGCAATATTCATAGTAGCACTAGTTATGATAGCCAAAACATGGCAGCAACCTAAGGGTCCATCAACAGATAAATGGATAAAGGGGATATAGTGTATAAACAATGGGATATTACTCAGCCATTAAAAGTGAAATAACATCATTTGCAACAGCATGGATGGGTCTAGAGGTTATTATGACAAGCGGGATAAGCCAAAGACAAATATCATATGATATCACTTATATGTGGAATCGTAAAAAATGATCCAATGAAATTATATACAAAACAGAAATAGACTCACAGACATAGAAAACAAACTAACAGTTACCGAAGGGGAAAGAGGGGTGGGAAGGAATAAATTAGGAGTTTGGGATTAACATATACAGTCTACTATGTATTACTGTGTAGCACAGGGAACTATACTCAATATTTTATAATAATCTATAGGAGAAGAGAATCTGAAAAATAATGTTTATACCTTTATGTATGTGTGTGTGTATATGTGTGTGTGTGTGTGTGTTTGTGTGTGTGCATGCGCATGCGCTCAGTCCTGTCCAACTCTTTGTGACCCCATGGACTGTAGACCACCAGGCTCCTCTGTCCATGGGATTTTCCAGGCAAGAATACTGGAGTGGGTTGCAATTTCCTTCTCCAGGGGATCTTCCTTATATAGGGATAGAATCTTCATCTCTTGCATCTCCTGTATTGACAGGCAGGTACTTTACCATTAGCACCACCTGGGAAGACCATATATACATATGTATGTATCTATAATTGAATCACTTTGCTGCATACCTGAAACTAATATAACACAATATTGAAATCAATTATACTTCAAAAAATATCTTTGAAAATGATAAAATGCCCTTCTAGGCTTATGAGGTAATTAGGACTGCAATGATAATATATTATATTATAAAAAATATATACATATTGGTATATGGTAAAATATAATTGTATCTATTATGAAATTGAAACAAGAGGTGGATAAATACTTATGCAAGATCACACTGACATTTACAAACTCAGCAGTCTGGATGAATGTGACCCAGAACCAGAATTATTCAAGTGACCCAGTTTTCAGGGTGTGTGTGTGTGTTTGTGTGTGGTATATTGTGTGCCTTGTTTGGATGAGGCTAAGGACAGGATGGGAGAATGTATTGACTTTGATTGGAAATTAGATTAAGATTGATCAGGAGGGAAGTGTAAAGAGTTTGAACTAAATAAGCTGTTTTTATTTCAATAAACAATCAGTGACCCCTTTATCTGGCTTCCCAGGTGGCTCAGTGGGTAAAGAATCTGCCTGCAATGCAGGAGACATGGGTTCAGGTCCTGGGTGGAGAAGATCCCCTAGAGCAGAGCATGGCAATACACTCCAGCATTCTTGCCTGGAAAATCCCATGGACAGAGGAGCCTGGCGGGCTATGGTCCATGGAGTCGCAAAGAGTCAGACACCACTAAACGATTCAAACAACAATGAGCCCTTGTGTGCCAGGTTGATAGAAATACGATTATTGTTAAGACACTGAATGTACCCTCGGGGAGCTTAATTCAGAGGAGCTGGGAGGGCTTGTGCCTGAGCCTGTACAGAAGAGGATGACCTCAATGTACTGTAAAGTCCTGTGACCATAGTCATCTACACAAGAGCTTAGTGGGAACCTATAACAGAGAAAAAGTGTCTTGAGAGAATGAATGAATGAAAGTGTGGGTGGACCCTCTTTCACCATAGCCAAGCCCAGGCCCTGAGCAAGTGTCCACCCCATTTGATGACACTCAACACTGCCTTGGCTTTAGTACCAACTTAACCTCAGACAGGAAGGGCCTTGAGAGCTCCAACACAGCCTATTCCAATCCCTGAGCATCATCTTTCCTAAGACACAAGTCTCCACCCACCTTTTAGAGCCCAGGGGTGAATGACTCACTTCTGTCTGGCAGACACACCCTCCAGACCGTGACATAGTTTTTTCTATCAGCTGACTACTGGAACCAGCATTTTCCCCTCAACCTCCTTTACGGTCTGGAGTCAGGCTGCTGGATTCTGATGTGTCCCAGGTGCTGGCTTCCAGGACGGCTTTGGATTGGTTGAGTAGGTTTCCCCACACTACTCTCAGCCCTTCTGCTGGGGCCCCAGTGACTTTGCACTGGACCCGCTCATCCATCCCTGGCTGACCGTTTGACCCTGTACCACATCTGTCCCATCTCTGTGCATTCAGCCTGGTGGACTGACCTTTCTCCTAATGCCTGCAGCTGTACCTGACCCCCTTGGTGGCCAGGCCTGGCTCCAGACCTCACTCCATCCCAAGACACATATCCCTTGGCTATGGATCTGGTCTTGCCTGGTACCATCACTAGTTACAGCATCCAGCCTGGCCCATGCCCACCATCTGAAGGGTTGCTAGTGATTGACACAGCTTTGAGGACAGCATCATCAAAGGACTGCAGCCTACAGAGCGGCTCAGAGCCCAGGTGACCGAAGATGGCTCAACAGTCCAGAGAAGGGAAGTCCAAGAAGCAGCATCAGAGTAAGCAGCCAGAACAAAACAGAGTCAGAGTGGAACAGAGGGCCATGCCTTCATCTGCCAGGGCCAGGCCACCCTGACCAAGGCTGCTCAGTGCAGCTCTTCCCTGAACGCATCCTTTCTCCCCACATCTCCAATATGACCCTGGCAGAGAAGAATTCTAATGACTGTGGGGAGGGAAGTGATGGAGGCCACCTGTGTGCCGAATCATCATGCATGTGGGCAGCTGCCTCCGGGCAGGCCTCCAGGGATTAGTCCTGAGAGGTGAGTGTCAGAGCAGCAGGGGTGGCCCATGACCAAGGCGGCTCGCCTCACCCCATATCAGCCTACAGGTGTTGCTACTTGATGTTTGATGAGAGATTCAGGGAGCTTCCAGAGGCAGGATAGAGAGGAAGAACAAGAATGACTCAGACGGTGGAGAAGGGGGCAGCATCCAGGGACTTGGCAGGGGATCCAGCCCTGCCCTGGGGATCAGAGTGAGGTCCAGGGCCACGGCTGAGCCGCTGCACACCTCATTGGGAGCCTAGGTTTCCATGCTGCTTGTTTTATCAAGAATATTTAATTTTACAAAGCTGAAGAAACTGGAGAAAAGAAACAATGAATTAAGGCCTCCCCCATGTGCCAGATATGCTCATACGCACATGCTCATCTCATTCAATTACCCCAATAACCCCGAGGATCATCATTATCTGAATTTCACAGGTGGGGCACCTACCAAAACATACCCAGAATAGGTGAGTACCTGAGATAATGTCACTGAACTGAGGTCTTCGTGACTCAAGTCTGCCATATCAGGAAGCGGCGTGAGCTGATGAGATTAAACAGCAAATAAAGGATAAACAAAAGACAGTACATCCACACAGTGGGGTGCCATTTGTTGTTGTTCAGGCTATCATTGGTGTCTGACTCTTTGTGACCCTAAGGACTTCAGCATACCAGGCTTCCCTGTCCTTCACTATCTCCCAGAATTTGCTCAGACTCATGTTCACTGAATCAACAATACCATCCAACCATCTCATCCTCTGTTAACCCCTTCTCCTTTTGTCTTCAGTCTTTTTAGCTTCAGGGTCTTTTCCAATGAATCAGTTCTTCGAATCAGGTGGCCAAAGTATTGGAGCTTCAGCTTCAGCATTCTTCCTTCCAATGAATATTCAGGACTGATTTCCTTTAGGATGGGCTGGTTTGATCTCTCTGAAGTCCAAGGGACTCTCAAGAGTCTTGTCCAGCACTACAGTTTGAAAGCATTAATTCTTTGGCACTCACCCTTCTTTACGGTGCAATTCTCACCACAGTCATCCGTACATGACTGCTGGAAAGACCATAGCCTTGACTATACAGGATACCGTTAGCCATAGAAAAGAATGGAGTGCTGACACATGCTACAAAATGGATAAACCTTGACAATGTCACACTAAATGGATGAAGCTAGTCATAAAGGGCCACATACCATATGATCTTATTTATATGAAATAAAGAGAATAGGCAAATTATGCAGACAGAAAGATTAGTAGTAATCAAGAAGGGGTGGGGGTGGGGTGAATAAATAGAGAATTTCTGCTGAGTGTGTATGGGGCTTCTGCTTGGGGTAACGATGAAGTTATGGAACTAGATAGCAGTGATGTTTACATTAAAAAAAAAAAAAGAAAAAAAAAGAAAAAAAAAAGATAAGTAAAAAAAAAGGGGGGGGGGGGGTGGGGTGAATAAATAGAGAATTTCTGCTGAGTGTGTATGGGGCTTCTGCTTGGGGTAACGATGAAGTTATGGAACTAGATAGCAGTGATGTTTACATAATATTGTGAATGTACTTAATATCTGACGTTGTATACTTTAAAAAGATTAAATAGCAAATGTTATATGTATCTATTTTACCACAACCAAAAAACATACAAAAATAAAAAAATGTAATCTACTTTTACCAAGATGGCCTGGCAATGGGTCTTGTCCCACTCGCGGGGAGAGAAGCAGCTGCGGACATTCACAGAAACTCCTCAGTGCTCTGGCCCTCTATGGCTGAAAAATGAAAGTGTTAGCCACTCAATCATGTCTCACTCTTTCCGACCACACAGACTGTACCCTGCCAGGCTCCTCTCTCCATGGAATTCTCCAGGCAAGAATACTGGCGTGGGTTGCCATTCCCTTCTCCAAGGGATCTTCCTGACCCAGGGATTGAACCTGGGTCTCCTGTATTGTAGGCAGATTCTTTACCATCTGAGTCACCAGGGAAGCCCCTCTATACATCTGATGGTGATGTTGATGCTAAGTCACTTCAATTGTGTTGGAGTCTGTGTGACCCCATGCACTGTAGCCCGCCAGGCTCCTCTGTCCATGTGAGAACACTGGAGAGGGTTGACGTGCCCTCCTGCAGGGGATCTTCCAGACCCAGGGATCAAACCCAGGTCTCTCACATTTCAGGCAAATTGTTTTTACTGAGCCACTAGGAAGTTAGCCCTGCTCAAAATTCTGCTGAAGAATCGCCCAACCTCAATGAATGGGCAGTGGTAAAGGGTGCCTATCCCTTTAAAACTTAATCACCATTCACAGACAGAGTTAGTCCTAACCTACTTGAAAACAGGCAAACACATACACATGAATACAGGGAAGAGATACATATATACATATGAATGAATGGGAACATATACTATGAATGGGGTACAGAGGAAACCCTTCTTCATTTACACTGATTACCAGATAGGAGAGCAGCCGCAGGTTGAATGGCCTCTGTGTGCTCAGCAGGAAGCCTGATATCTTTGATGACGAATACATTTTATAGATTCTACAAAGGTGGCTTTGCCATCCCCATTTTACAGACTGGAAAACTGATTTCTCAGAGGTTAAGTGGTTTGCCTGGGACTACACAGTTGCCATGTAGTTACAGCAAGAATTCAAACCCTTTACTCAAAGTCTATGCATACTTAGGAGAAGAACTGTCTGAAATGGGGAAAATCCTGAATTACATGATATGGATAAACTACTGTGGGTTTTTTTTTTTCCCCCAAATACATTGATGAAAACTGGTGTATGGAAAATTTCCTGATTTTCCTAAGTGTTAAGCATTACACAGAAAATTGCATGCTAAGGTTTTGTTTGGAATTTTGAGCCTCTGAGTACTGCTTTGTGGCATACATGTACACTACTAGAAAGGAAAATATGTGCAAAGAAAAACCCACTTGAGTCTTTAGCCCAGCACAGAAGGGCGGGTCTTAGTGATCTGTTCTCTCCCTCTCAGCCCCCACACCCCTCTCAGCCCTTCTGCTGGGGCCAAGGGACTTTGCACTGGACCCACTCACCATCCCTGGCTGACCGTTTGCTCTGCACCACCTGTGCCTTCGGCCTGGCTTACCCCTGCACACAGGCACCGTCTTCCTATGAGCGTCAGGGATCCCTCTGTAACATTTTCCACAGGGCACTAATCGCGGGCATTTGAAGATGAAGTTTTTCAGATGGTGTGATTTGGATGGACTCAGCCAAGCCTAGGATTTCCCTCATGGCTTAATGGTAAAGAGTCTGCCTGCGATGCAGGAGCCTGCGTGCGTGCCTGCTATGTCTCTTTAGTCGTGTCCGCCGCCTCTTTGCGACTCTATGGACTGACGTCTGCCAGACTCCTCTGTCTATGAGATTCTCCAGGCAAGAGTCCTGGAGTGACTTCCCACGCCCTTCTCCAGGGGATCTTCGGGACTCAGAGATGGAACCCATGTCTCCCATGGCTCCTGCATTGCAGGCAGGTTCTGTACCACTGAGCCACTGGGGAAGCCCACAGTGCAGGAGACCGGGGTTTAATCTCTGGATTGAAAAGTTCCCCTGGAGAAGGGAATGGCTACTCACTCCAGTATTCTTGCCTGGGAAAGCCCACGGACAGAGGATTCTGGCGGGCTACTGTCCGTGGGGTTGCAAAAGAGTCGGGCACAACTGAGCAACTAAACAACAACAGCAACAGCAAAGTCGGGAGCAGCAGTGGTCTTGCTGCAGCCAGTGAGAAAAGCAGGAGAGACTCCATCGTGAACCTGTCATCATTTTAAAGATAGGATGTGAACTGGGCCTGAACCCTGCCAAGAGTGAGGAAACCATTGTTAGTGAAAACCAGGTCTCCTGGAGACTCCCCTCCCTACAGATGGCAAACGGAGACAGTAGTTGAGGTCAGGCTGCCCCTGTTAGATTAACCGTGGAGACATCTCCCCCAGATGTATAATCATTGTCTCCCCTGTTTAACCTCAATTGTTTGTTCTCCTAGCACCTACTTGTCGTGAAACTCCATCATATACAACAAAGAGGTTGCTAACATGCCATCAGTCACGTAGCAGGGGTATAAAACTGGGCCTCTCAGAAACACCGGCGTCTGTGTCGGGAACTGATTTCCCCTTGGACCCTCTGGCATAATAAACTGTACTCTGCTGTCTTGGGGTATCCTCTGAGGGGTGTTTTGCGATTCCAGATTCCACAACAGTCTCTGTCAGCTGGACCACTCAGTGGTCCCCTGTAAAGTCTGTTGATGGAGAACCCTCAGGGAAAAAGGACCTACTTGAAAGACAGATTCTCAACTGAGGTGCCAAGCTGACGGTCCAATCGGTGGGGAGTAGAGACTGGCTCTATGCCTAAGTGGCTCCCTAACGCCAAGTGTAATACCTCAGGGCCTTTTCCATAAGCTCCTCGCGCCCCGCCCCTCCAGTCCTCTGAGAGGGCAGAGAACATTAAGGTTAGTATTGACTGCATCCAGTTTCTATTCTTCGTGAGGCACGGGGTGCCCAGTCCCCTCGTGATCTTCCATCTTGATTCTCAAGATCTTACACTAGAAGTTTAAGTGGAGTTATTTTTTTCCTCTGTGACTCCCATCTTAAGCACCCTAATTCTTAAAGCAATGTGCATGTCCCTCGCTCAGTAGTTTGTAGAGTGAGCTGAGGTTGACTCATTTAGGTATGAGAGAAAATATTAAAACCTCAGTATATTGTTTCAAAATAAATTTAAAATATAATTTATTAGCTCTGAACACATATGGATAAGTCATATTGCATATGTATATTTTATAAATAAAAACATATATATTTGTTCAACTAATAGGAGTGTGCAATGAAAGAAAATTCATAAACTGTTCTAGGTGATTCCTAAGGGTCTCTCTCTCTCTCTCTCTCTCTCTCTCTCTCTATATATATATATATAAAGTGAGGGAAAAAATGAAAATAAAAGATAAATATTTCAAGATACTGTCTGTTTTCATGTGTTTTCACATATATGGCTGATGAAGACTAAACATTCTCATTTAATGTTAAGCAGAAGTAAAATATATAACTCCTGACACAGTCTGGGCAGATGTTAATCCACCTTAAAATGTGCTCGGTGCCCAGTAATACCCATGAGTTCTGCAACCTGTAAGCAGAGAGCAGTTCAGGAGTAAAGCAGGAATTGTTGCAAAATATCTGTTAGGCAAGGGTTTTCTTCGTTTTCTTCTAGCCCATCTTAGATTCTGTGGCTCTGTAAAGGACCTCACTTTAACATGAAGCCAATCTCAGGATTTATGGGTATATACAAATGTATGTACAGCATCCATAGGAGAGGAAGGTTAAATTGTTAATCCCACTAGGGGACTGTAAATAGAGAAATATGGGAGACCCCTGTTAGTTAATGATTACTCGAGAAAGCAGGTTTGCTTAACCACAAAATCAAGCAGGCTTGCTTAGCAACAAAACCATGCAACAGAAGCACGGGACAAACCCCCAAACAGTAAAACAACAGTGGCAGGAGCCCCACATCCCGCCCAGTGAGCTCAGTGAGTTAGTGACCCCCGTCAGTAACCCCCAAAGCATGTCCTTTGGGTCCTAAGACAAGCTCTTTGCACCACGCCCCCAAAACAATAGAAGAATAGTAGAAAATAAGGCCCACCACCTGCCCAGTGGTGTCATCTGCATTTGGCACCACGTAATGACCCACAAAACAGGCTCTGTGCACACAAAAATTATTATGGGAAAGTAACTTCCATGTGAAGGACCCTCATTGCACTGAGACCTGAAAATATTTTTTCCAAAGTGCTATCTTGGACTGATCAAATAGGGAGGGACAAATAAACTTCCCTGCCCTACCTGGGGGAGGAATTGATGAGGCAAACAGGGCATCTACACAAGGAAGACAAAGAAGGGCTTCTCCCCCTCCCCACGTTTCCTTTGATTACAAAACTGTAGCCCAGTAAGTTCTCCAGGCGTGGCATTTCTTGTCACAAGCTTCCTATTCTAATAAATCACTTCTTATCTACCGCTTTGCTCCGGTGAATTCTTCTCTGCAATGAGACATAAAGGACTATGTTACTGGAGCTCTTCGGAGCCCCCTCACAGGAGACATGCTTCTGACCCATGGACAAAAACACACACTCATGCCTGGCTCTGCTGGTCCCCAATGCCCCAGCAGTTGCAGAGCAAGGACCATGTGAACCCTGACCTTGGCCACTGGCGTGAGCTACTCACAGGCTGTCTCCTTCCCTCAGCCTCTGTGCTCACTGAGATCACATTAAGACCTGGAAGCTTCTCATGAGGGAGAGGGGAATACAATTTTCTTATTGTACAATCCATTTCATTCCCAGCTGCGGGATTAAATTTATTCCTTTCTGAAGTGTTGTCTGTGTGTATAAATCATTTAAGCTTATATGTTTTCGTTGCTGTGGCAACAGTGTGGCTAATTGAATTCCAAAGTGTCTTTCTCGATTTCATACCCATGATAAAGAGCCAGAGCATTTATTGGTGGGAGTCAGAACAGAGGCAGAAGAGGTGGTGGGAGCCAAATGAAAACGACGCAGCCACCACTGTCTCCTGAGTCCCAGAACAGTGCCACTCTGAGGTGCCAAGCAAAGGTACAGGAGACCTCCTCTGAAGGGAACGGTTAATGAACGCTTGCCAGGGCTTCTCTGCAGAAGCCCCTGCATCTTCTGACCCTGGAGATCTGAGGTCTCCCTTTTTCCATTCTGTCTGACCTGCTGGCTCTGCCAAGGGCAAGGATTGAATCTTTTCATATTGAAGTTTACTAGCAGTTAGTAAACACTTTTCCCAAAAAAGTTTCTTGATGGATGGTTGGATGGATAGATCAATAGATGGATGGATGCATGGATGATGGATGGGTGGTTGGGAAGGTGAGAGGGTGGATGGATGGATAATTGAACAGATAATTGGATGGATGGTTGGATGAATGGATGATAAATGGTTGAATGGGTAGAGGGATGGATTGGAAAAGAATTACCAGAGGCAATTTGAAATGAAACTGGCATCGTTTAAGGGATGATCTGTACTTCCCTGGTGGCTCAGATGGTAAAGAATCTGCCTGAAATGCTGGAGATGCAAGTTCAAATCCTGGATTGGGAAGATGCCCTGGAAAAGGAAACGGCAACCCACTGCAGTATTCTTGCCTGGGAAATTCCACGGACAGAGGATCCCAGTGTGCTACAGCCCAGGGGGTCTTAAAGAGTCGGACGCGATGAGTGACTAACACCATGAAGTCGTCCCTGGTGGCTCCGTGGGTCAAATGTCTGTCTGCAATGCTGGAGACCCAGGTTCAGTCCCTGGGTTGGGAAGCAACCCACTCAGGATTCTTGCCTGGAAAATCCCATGGACAGAAAAGTCTGGTGGGCTACAGTCCACGGGGTCACAAACAGTCAAACAAGATTGGGTGACTAACACTTTCACTTTCTTCGGATGCAATGTAACAGATGTACTGTGTGGGCATACATCTGTTACAAACTCGAAACAACCTTTATAAAAGCAAGTGTGATGTGCTCCTTTTATAGATGAGGAAACTTCATACTTAAGTTTAACAAGCTTGTCTAGAGATCCTTTCAATAAGTGATAGATGCAAAGTGTACCCAGACCTCTAAAACTCCAAAGTCCTTACATATTTCACTTTCAGCTATATTCTAGCTACCCCAGTCAGAATAAATGAGTCAGAGCCTTCGTACCTCTCCCCCTCAAAAGAAGCCCCACTGTTTCTTCTCCTTTTATCTTCCTTTCTCTCACATTCTTTCACTTTTTTCCTTCCTTCCTTTTTCTTGTCTTCCTGTGTTCATCCCTCCGCCTTTCTCTGCCTTGATGCTATACTTTCTTGAACAATTTTATTCTTGTCAATATAACATGTAAGTGTAAAAATTTAAACAATATAGGAAAAACTTAAAGGATGAAAAAATTCACCAAATATCTCACCACCTAGAAAGAACACTCCAAATTAATGAACATTATTGCAAGCTATTATCTATATATGTTCAATAAAGAAATAACACACTCAGTACTCTGAAGTATACCTAATATACTTCCTGCGCTGTGCTGTGCTTACTCACTTCGGCGTGTCTGACTCTGTGACTCCATGGACTGGGGCCCGCCAGGCTCTTCTGTCCATGGGGATTCTCCAAGCAAGAATACTTACTGGAGTGGGTTGCCATGCCCTCCTCCAGGGGATCTTTCCAACCCAGGGACTGAACCCAGGTCTCCCGCATGCAGGCGGATTCTTTACTGTCTAAGTCACCAGGGAAGCCCCAGAATACTAGAGTGGGTAGCCTATCCCTTCTTCAGGGGAACTTCCCAACCTTGGAATTGAACTGAGGTCTCCTGCACTGCAGGCAGATTCTTTACCAGCTGAGCGACCAGGAAAGCCCAGTATACTTTCTCTCTCAGATAAAATTATAAAACTGAGTAATCAACTTTCTTCATTAGTGGTTACTCATCATAAGAAACTAATTACTAAAAACTTAATCTATGGTTGATACACAAACATAAAAAACATTAAAATATTGGAGTCATTTTAAAATTACTTGTTTCACTTTTTATCATTTTGATCAATACCCCACTAGGAGAAATGGAGGAATACTTACACTGGTTTCCACCAGCTTTTGTTAACTTACATTATGTTTTACAATTTATATTATGTTTTCTATTACCTTATGTTTTGTTAATTTAAATTATATTTTATATTGTTAGTTACACTATGTTTTATCTTGTTAATTGCATTATATAATTTTATATATATATATATATACACACACATACACACACACATTTACAACATACTGCAATATTTGTAATATATAAATGCATTGCATTTTTGCTAGGTCTTTCTTAATATGGGCAACTATGTTCAGACCCTCTATTTATTCTGATCTAGATACTTAATCCTTGGAAGAAAAGTTATGACTAACCTAGATAGCATATTCAAAAGCAGAGACATTACTTTGCTGACTAAGGTCCGTCTAGTCAAGGCTATGGTTTTCCCTGTGGTCATGTATGGATGTGAGAGTTGGACTGTGAAGAAGGCTGAGCCCTGAAGCATTGATGTGTTTGAACTGTGGTGCTGGAGAAGACTCTTGAGAGTCCCTTGGACTGCAAGGAGATCCAACCAGTCCATTCTGAAAGAGATCAGCCCTGGGATTTCTTTGGAAGGAATGATGCTAAAGCTGAAACTCCAGTACTTTGGCCACCTCATGTGCAGAGTTGACTCACTGAAAAAGACTCTGATGCTGGAAGGGATTGGGGGCAGGAGGAGAAGGGGACGATCGAGGATGAGATGGCTGGATGGAATCACAGAGTCGATGGATGTGAGTCTGAGTGAACTCCGGGAGTTGGTGATGGAAAGGGAAGCCTGGCATGCTGCGATTCATGGGGTCGCAGAGTCGGACATGACTGAGCGACTGAACTGAACTGACGGTGGGTGAATTCTCTTTGACACTCCTCCCACTTGAACTGAAACCTTTACCTACCATCAGAAGTTTGAGAGTTATGTGTCATCAGTTTTTCTGTAGTTGGAGAAAATCCGGGAAGAAAGAACGACTGCCCAGCAGGGACCAAAGTTGTGAAGGACTCAGCAAATGTACTTTGCCAGAATAACTGACCGATATCTCAGACATGGCTGGACACCCTGGTGATGTTGGATCTCTCCCCAGACAGAGTGGAGCTCTGAGCCTTGGGGAGCGCTGATTAACTTTCCTGCCTTTGATGATAATGTTTACAAACAGGCGGGGCTTCTATACCCAAGGGATTGCCCTTGACTTCCCTATACTCTACTCAGTCACTTATCTACAAATATCAGCATTTTTTTTCAACTCACATTCTTTCCCTAGCATCACTTCCTGGGGTTAAGGGAGGAAGAAGCACCACACCAAGCCCCCCAGAGTGTTTATTGCTATAGCCACCACTCTTTGAAGTTTATGGCATGAGATTACACCCCAGTCCCTACTTGCTTCCTATCTAGTAAATCATTTTCAGGTTCTTTCTCTGATCCTTTTTGATGATTGGGAGGGAGAGGTTCTGTTCCTGGGCTTAATTCCTCCATCTTTCCGCTGTCTCTCCTCTTAGTTTATGATTCCTTTCAGTAGCAGGATGGCACTGAGTTTAGAAGGTCAGCAGACATTGGCATGAAACAGAGCTCCATCCTTAAAGACAGTAGTTCTCAACCAAAGTAAAATTTGCCCCCACCGGGGACATTTGACAATGTCTGTGAATTTTGATTATCGTGACTGGGGACATCTAGGTTAAAAATGCTACTGACCAACCTCCAGTGGCATAATCTGGCTCCAGCTCACATACTCGTGGGAAAGCCACCCACAACAAAGAGTTATCTGGCCCAAAGTGTCAACAGTACAGAGGTTGAGAAACCCTGCTTTAGTAGTGAGTACACTGGAACAATTTTCTTAACCTCCTTGAACTTGATTAACTTGTTTTTAAAATGAACATAATAACACCTGTCCAAGACTGTCATTATGTGGCATATTTTAATGATCATGATAATAATATAATAATACTTTTCATTATTATCATCAGCATTAGTAGTAGTAGTAAAATTGCCATTTTTTGAACAGCTGTATAAATGCAAGCAATTGCTTCACCTATTCTGACCTTTAATTGTTGTAGACAGAGCTGAATTCACTTTGAGGGTGGCATTGTCTTCCACTAATGCCTACTATTTCAACTTTTTTGTTAGGTTGTTGTTTTAACTTGTACTTTTTACCTTTTCTTTTTTTTCTTTTTAAAGACTCCTTGATCCTTTATGGGAAAACAGCTTCCTCTTGCTTTTTCTTTTTTAATTTGCAAGTATATGTTTTGCTTGCTTCTTTTTATATAAATGCCTCATATTACACATCTCCTCCATATTCATTTAGCTATATCTATAGAGCAACCTAGATAGCATATTAAAAAACAGAGACATCACTTCACTGACAAAGGTCTATATAGTCAAAGCTGTGGTTTTTCTAGTAGTCATGTATGGATGTGACAGTGGACTATAAAGAAAGCTGAGCACCAAAGCTTTTGAACTGTGGTGTTGGAAGACTCTTTGAGAGTCCCTTAGACTACAAGGAGATAAAACAAGTCAATCCTAATGGAAATTAGTCCTGGATTTTCATTAGAAGGACTGATGATGATGCTGAAGCTGAAACTCCAATACTTTGGCCACATGATGCAAAGAGCTGACTCACTGGAAAGACCTTGATGTTGGGAAAGACTGAAGGCAGGAGGAGAATGGGACGACAGAGAATAAGATGGTTGGATGATATCACTGACTCGATGGACATGAGTTTGAGCAAGCTCCGGGAGTTGGTGATGGACAGGGAAGCCTGGCGTGCTGCAGTCCATGCAGTCACAAGAGTCGGACACGACTGAGTGACTGAAATGAACGATATAGCAGTAGACGACCAATGGAGGTTAGAGACAGAATTATTTTTAGAGATCACCTAATTCTTGCTTTTTCCATATAGGAGAACTGAGTCTCAGCTCACAGAGACTCCAGGGTCTGGTTAAAAGTGTCATACAAGGACAGCTTTCAACTCCATGGCCAGGGAATTGACTTAGGCACTGCCTCAGAGGAGCCCTAGTAGTAATTCTGACTTTGATGCTGCAAAATGAAAGTCAGAATGTTTTGGTGGTGCTAGTAGTAAAGAACTCACTTGCCAATGCAGGTAGAGCTAAAAGACATGGGTCCAACCCCTGGGT
>SJYC01099651.1:0-47080 GCA_006408675.1 Madoqua kirkii
TCTGCTAGCCCCATAGCCCTAATTTTTCCCTGCATGCTTCCCTCTCCCCTTTGATGACTACAGTTTGCTTTTTCGTCTGTGAGTCTGTTTTCCTTGTGCACATACATTCATTTGTATATCTTAGATTCCATATGTAAGTGATCTTATATAGTATTTGTCTTTCTCTGACTTATTTCATTAAGCATAATATTCTCTACGTCCATTCAAGTTCCTGCAAACGGCAGCATTTCATTCTTTTTATGGCGAATGTTCCATTGTATATGTACTACGTCTTCTGGGCAGTTGGTTTGCTCCCATGTCTTGATTATTGTAAATAGAGTCGTTGTGAACATTGGAGTGTACGTATATTTTCAAATTAGTTACACAGGTCTTTTTGGATTTATATCAGGAGCGGCATTACTGGATCATATGGTCGTTCTGAGCTTCCCTGACAGCTCAGTTGGTAAAGAATCCACCTGCAGTGCAGGAGACCTGCGTTCGATCTCTGGGTTGGGAAGATCCCCTGGAGGAAAGAAAGGCTACCCGCTCCAGTGCTCTGGCCTGGAGAGTTCCGTGGACTGTACAGCTCTTGGGGTCACACAGAATCAGACACGACTGAGTAACTTTCACTTTGGTTTCCCTGATAGCTCACTTGGTAAGGAATATGCCTGCAAGGCAGGAAACTCCGAGTTGATTCCTAGGTCGGGAAGATCCCCTGGAGAAGGGATGGGCTACCCACTCCGGTATTCTTGGGCCTCTCTTGTGGCTCAGCTGGTAAAGAACCTGCCTGCAATGCGGGAGACCTGGGTCTGGTCCTTGGGTCAGGAAGATCCCCTGGAGAAGGGAAAGCCTACCCGCTCCAGTGTTCTGGCCTGGAGAGCTCCAGGCACCGAGCGACTTCCGCTTTCCTGGTCATTCTATTTTTAGTTTTCTAAGGAACCTCCGTACTGTTTTCCATTGTTGCTGCTGCTGCTGCTGCTGCTAACGCCTCAGTCGTGTCCGACTCTGTGCGACCCCACAGACGGCAGCCCACCAGGATCCCCCGTCCCTGGGATTCTCCAGGCAAGAACACTGGAGTGGGTTGCCATTTCCTTCTCCAATGCAAGAAACTGAAAAGTGAAAGTGAATTCACTCAGTTGTGTCTGATTCTTCGCCACCCCATGAACTGCAGCCCACCAGGCTCCTCTGTCCATGGGGTTTTCCAGGCAAGAGTTCTGGAGTGGGGTGCCATTGCCGTCTCCATTTTCCATGGTGGATACGCCTATTTACAGTCCTACCAACAGTGTATGAGGGTTCCCTTTTCTTCACATCCTTTCCAAAATTTGTCATTTGTAGACCTTTTGATGATAGCCATTCTGACATGTGTGAGCTGATACCTCATTATGGGTTTGAGGCCAGAGGCCAAGAAAAATTGGTTACTCAGGCCACAGTAGCCCAACTGATGTCCCAGTAAGAAAAGGAGCCTTCCACGCCAGCAATCACTATGGCGACAGCCTCCTGTTGGCTCAAACGACAAAGAACCTGCCTGCAATGCAGGGGAACTGGGTTCGATCCCTGGGTTGGGAAGATCCGAAGGGAATGGCTACCCACTCGAATCCCATGGACAGAGGAGCCTGACGGGCTACAGTCCCCAGGCTTGCAAGGAGTCAGACACAACTGAACGACTAACACCTTCACGCTTTCTCCACATTGAGTCTTGCATCTCATTCTGCTTGTCTTTATCTTCAAGAAATCCAAAACCCACTTTACAGATTCTTTAAAAAGAGAGAATCTGGACAGGTTAGATAAGTCACAGAAAGCAACTGGTGTTCCCTTTTCTTCCTGAAAGAGGAAGATGTGTGAAAGAGGAAGACGTCTTATTATTTCAAGACAATTCAGGAGGCCAACAAAACATCCTTCAGATAAAAGTAGCCAGTGAAAAGAGTCGTAACATCATACTGTTGGCCGAGGCAGGAGGATGGCTGAGAGAGCCAAGTAGGCTTCTACCAGCTCCTCTCTCAATAACCGGTATATTTCCCCAAAGCCTTTCTCAGAGTTTTCAGAGTACAGGTCTCTTGTGTCCTTAGGGAGGTTCATTCCTAGGTATTTTATTATTTTTGATCTGATGGTAAACATAATCATTCCTTAATTTTTCTTTCTGCTATTTCATTGTTAGTGTATAGAAATGCAGCAGATTTCTGTATATTGATTTTGTATCCTGCAAATCTATAGAATTCATTCATAAGCTCTAGTTTTCTATTAGTGTCTTCAGGGTTTTCTATGTATGCTATCATGTCATCTGCAAACAGTGACAATTTTACTTCTTCCTTCCCAATTTGGATTTATTTTATTTCTTTTTCTTCTCTGATTGCTGTGTTATGGATTTCCAAGACTATATTAAAAATAGTGCCAACTGAAAAAAGAAATGAGAAATATAAAACAATATCATTTACACAAATTAATAATATATACATACAAAACAAATATATCTTTTCATAAGAACACAAATTTTTTAAATCTATATTAAAATGGTTGTATATGGAAGAGAGAAAGGGCTTACTAAAAGGGGATAAAACTGAATATATTGATAAAAAAATGTAACAGAGTTTTTGCAGGATGAATAATGATAATGCATCATGAACTGAAGAAGGTGGTAACTCTACATTCAAGGGAGAGAAAGAAAGAAGGGAAGGAAAGAAAGAGAAGAAAGTCTCTGTTGATTATAATTCATTTCAATTCAGGAAAATAAAGCATTCTAATAGTCCTCAATTTTCTGACTAGTCGATCACAGTCTGAGTACAAGTGTTTAAACAGGGAGAGACAGCATATAGGAGCACACAAAGGCAGATCAACTCGGTGTCATACCACCAACGTTGAGACTCACATGCATGGGATAACAGCATGCTGAAAGTAGGAGGACTGCTCACCCTTCGAAAGGAACAATGCAAGACAGAATCACGACTTAGTTCTTGAATGTGACATGGAGCCAGTGTAAAGAAATGTTGTTCTCAGGAGCCCAAATCCCCTCCTCCAAGTATGATTCTCTAGAAAATACCAGGAGCGCTCTAGCCAGGCTGCCAGGACAGTCCGGTCCAGCTGTGGTGGCTGGCTGGTGGCTAGAGCTCTCCTCTGCGGGGAGCACGGGGCTCGCCCTAGCTAGCTGTGGTGGACTAAGGCCTAGCCATTCTTCTGGGTCATGTCCTCTTCCAGGAGGAGTGGGCCAAATACCTTTTGCTTGCCTTTGATAAAAGTAATCCCTCCAGCCTCCTTTTCCAAGAGAAGCGTGGTTGTCAGAGTAAATTGAAAAGATAAAGTAAGAATCTGTTTCATGCAATGAAAGTTGACTGTGATAGGACTTCTCCAGCCTTGTGGAGTGCCCATCCTCTGTAAACAAATGCCTGCTCCTCTGCACAGAGCTCTAAGAAGTCCACACCCGGGAAAGTGGCTCAGGTATGCTGTCTCTGTTAACTGAGTGGCAGACAGCACTGTGCCAGTCCAATACATCTGACAAAAGCTAGTAGGCTCTAAAGCTGTGTCCTTTGCAGAGGCTCGTGTAGCAGCATTTTCCAAAAGGTTGCTCTCCCAGGACCATTGGTCAGGTTGGCCAGGAGCTTCAAAAGGTTTGCCACTTATTAAACCTTATTGTCACAACCAAGGAAGCACCAGAAGCTGGAGTCCATGATAAGCTATAACATATGTTGGTGGTTCGGAGCTTATGTTCTTAATTCATGGAGCTTTGCAGGGAGCCAGCGTGAGAAACTCCGCCCATGGCAAAGGTCATGAGGAAGGAGGCTTGGCATACACAAAGGCGTGATCAAGCCTCAGGAAACCCCCTGTTCCCGAGCATCTAACCCCAAAACCAGAGTCTGTTTCATGCTCTCACCTACACCTCTGACTTTACGGGAGCTTTCCCCCAGAACCATTTCTCTCAGAGAAGGAGTTAACTTGCAGCTCCAAGTCAATAAAAATTCCTGAGCGTGACAAGAATGTTTCAACTTACAGACGCCTCCGAAGGTTATCTAGCCTGCCTGTATAGGTTCATCCAGCCACATGTGATTGTTTACAGCTTCCCAACCATGATAAGCACAAGATGTTTTGGACTTACTAAAGGCAGATTCTTTTGGGAAATTAGAAATTACTAGTATAGTGGGTTGATTAAAAATTATATTGGTGAAGGGTTTTTTCATTTGTTGTGCCAATAATTGCTGCTAATTCCCTGCCCTGGGTGGGACAAGGGTGTCTCAGGTCAAACCTCTCTGCTGGCAAACTAGCTTGTGTGACAGGATTACTACCTCTCAACCATAAAGAGCACAGAGAGTTTTGGAGTATTTTGAGAGTCTTAATTAGCATAGGGCTTTTCTCATTGTTGAGTCAATGACTGCCACCAGGCCTCCATATCCTTAGGCACCTGGGAATATATTAATCAATGTATTTGAAATATAGAAAAGGAAATATAGTAGTTTTTGATGTTAGCAATATTAGACTTTTTGAGTTAACAAATTTTCTCTTTTGTTATAGACCACTGTACTTCGTTATAAATCACTGTGTCCTTGCTATATAAAAATGTAACTTTATCACTATCTTAAGACTAAGTAGACCTTAAGGGGAACATTGGTGAAAGGATTTTCATTTGTTGGGCTGATGTTTGCTGCTAAATCTCCTTATTCCCTGCACTTATAATGAATATAACTAGCATATAGGAGAAGTAAGTATCAACTTTTAAGATTAATCATGTTAACCTTGGGTTAAATAAATTCCTTTCTTGATTGTAATCCACTACACCCTCACCCTATAGGAATGCAACTTTATTTGGAGGGTGGTGCCTGGTTTAAGAAAAAACACCCTTGGAAAAAATAAGTTTTTCGGTTATCAGAAAGAAAGGATCATAAAATGTCAGCAGGCCTCAGGCCAGAAGATGATATAAAACCCCTAAGACCTTTTTTATGTGAAGCACCTGATTTTGATAAAGGTCAGGACTGCTGACCCCCTCGTGACTCTGTATTCATTCCTATGTGTAACAAAAGGCATATAAGCAAACCTAAAAAGTAAAGAAATGGGGTCAGTTTCTGGAAAGGCTGATTCCCCCATGTTGTTCTTTCTTGCTCCCCATCTTTCTGGCTGAATTCCCATCTGGAGCATGGATGCTATTCCACGTAATCCAAGTTATTCAGCATCTTTTTCTCCACTAATTTTCCTACTACACTATCCATTTCTAATCTCTCTCTATATCTGTAAATAAATATGTATTTTTCCAAGGACGCTGACTCCATCCCCACCTTCAAATCACCCCGGATCCACTGGGGCAGGACCCTGGCAGAGATTCCTTTCAAATCCTGTGTCCAACACCTGTTCATTTTGTGACTTGGCCATGTTACCTAGCTCTTACAGCACTGCTGGGAAACCAGGGACAGGTTGTGGGAGTGCTTCGCCCCAGGTCAGACCTACAGAGGCTCGGCAAGAGCAGCGGAGCCGCAATCTCGAATCTGTCCCGTTGAGGGAGGGCCTCGCTGGATGGCTGCAGTTCAGTGGCTCTCACCCAGGGACGACTTCCCTTCCTCCCCGCTCACCTCCCAAGGAGATGTGGTATCTCTAAAGACACTCTTGATTGTCTTAATCTGGGGTTTGTCTCACTGGCATCCAGGTGGTGGAGGCCCTGTGTTGCTAAATATCCTACGATGCAGGTCAGCCCCACAGCAATGATCCAGCTCAAACGCCCATGGTGTTGAGGCTGACAAACCCCAGAGAAAAACGAAGGCCAGCCCAGATGAAAGCCAGCCTAAAACACAGCCACGCACCCGCCATGCTGTCTTGGCTCAGAGGCCAGGAATGTGGCTAAGACGCGCTCACGAAGCAGCCTCCACAGAGCGGGGGCTGGGCGCACCGCAGGCCCACGGCTCATTTCCACCAGCAGACCCTTCTTTTGTGGTTGCCCGTGCTGGCAGAGCAGCCCAGTTCCCATCACTTGCAGGAGGTTTGCCTGAGTCGGGGAGACCGAAAAGTCAAGGCCTCATGGTTGGTGAATCATTTTAAAGAAGAAAGTGATCTCCTTTCCCCTGACTGATGTCTATTATCAAAGACAAAAAGCAGAGAAAAGCAAAGAAGTGAAATGTCTATCAGTTCCTCTCTGTGACTCTTCAAAGGACTGATAACGTGAATTCATAGAAAGGGCTGCCTGCTGGATGCCAGTGAGATCATGAGTTTATCTGCATCAAATCACAAAGACTAATAATTTTAAGAGATAACACATGAAAGCAAGAAGCACTCCTCTGGATCAGCTAAGTGAGGTACACTGGTGTTGCCATGCGTGCGAAGTTGCTTCAGTCACGTCCGACTCTTTGCGACCCTCTGGACCAGAGCCAGACAGGCTCCTCTGTCCATGGGATTCTCCAGGCAAGGATACTGGAGCAGGTTGTGATGCCTCCTCCAGGGGATCTTCCTGACTGAGGAACTGAACCCTTGCCTTCTGCATTGGCAGGTGGGTCCTTTACCACCAGCGCCACCTGGGAAGCTCTCACATTGGTGCCAGTTCCCACAAAAAGAACAAAGTCTCAGTTGCAAGGTCAGTTTAAAAAAAAGAAGAAGAAGAAGAATCATTTGTTCTGCGAAGGCAAACTCCAAGCAAGACACCACTCAGCAGGGAGGGATGCGCTACCTGCCCCAGAAGGGCTGTAGAGAGAAGGATCAGTTGCTCAGACACATAAGATATCAGAACCTAAGACAGAGGACTCAGCTCAACAGGAAAGTGAACAGTTTGCCTGAAAACAAAAAATAGACCTGTTTGAATTTAAAGAGCAGGAAAAAAGTTGGGTCTGAAAGAAGATGGGCTTTGGGAGCTGGGAGAGAATCTAGGACTGAAGAAAGGTTGATCATCTGTCTCCATCGAGGAACCCCATTTTTTGGCCTTTCCTGAGTAGGGGTGGTGTCCCTCAGGAGCCTGAGGCTTCCTGAGATAAACAGGGTCCACTTTACTTCGGGGACCACTGAATGGTTTCTCATTCATCCGTCCCACCTGCCTGTCCTCACCAGGTCATTTCCACAGTCAAATCCTCTGCCGGCCCAGGGGCCCCTTTCTGTGTGGCCCCGTGCCACTTAGCCCTCACTCACCCTCTCCAGCCAACCACTGAAAACATCACTCTGAGACAGGCAGGAGTGAGGAGCTGGGACATCCAGGCTTCCTTGGCCGTTCCTATCCTTGGTGATCACTCAGCAAGAGCAACACTTTAAGCTCACATAGCACTTAACACCTTTGGCTTAAGTTCTCTCATTCAGTCTTGGCCGCATCTCTAGGCTGACTTCTTGTCCTCATTATTCTTACAAGTAAACGAGAGCTCAGATGGACTGAGTGACCTGCAAGAGCCTGGATATGAACTCAAACCCCCTTCCTCCCAGGTCAGGGCTCCTGCCTCTGCAGCCCCACTAGACCACACCCTGTGTGCAG
Organism: Madoqua kirkii; assembly: GCA_006408675.1. NCBI lineage: Eukaryota > Metazoa > Chordata > Mammalia > Artiodactyla > Bovidae > Madoqua > Madoqua kirkii. The sequence continues at coordinate 7,397 of SJYC01099651.1, forward strand.
CTCTCTCCACGCTTTTCTTCTTACATTCATCAATATGGGTACTAGCGTCTTCTTAATTAGGTTACCAGTTTCCTAAGGATATAAGTCAAGTCTCATATTTCTGTTTTGTCAAATGAGTAATGCTCTGTTAAACACTCAACAAGTGTCTAAGCATTTATTTGTTTTTTAACCCTTTACAAAATGTGGAAAATAAGCAACCAAGATGAAAAACACAACATACGCTCCTCAATGAGTGTTGAGAATCAGGGAATACACTGAGGCATCAGGGGCAGACTTCAAGGCCCGACTCATTGCAAAGTCTCTGAAACCACTGAGGACTTGAACATGCTATTTGGGTGTCAGAATTCCATTAGAGGTGATTAGACTCAGTCCCTACCAACCTATACCAATGCCTCAGTCGGCCTGCTGCTGCTGCTGCTAAGTCACTTCAGTCGTGTCCGACTCTGTGCGACCCCATAAAAGGCAGCCCACCAGGCTCTCCCGTCCCTGGGATTCTCCAGGCAAGAACACTGGAGTGAGTTGCCATTTCCTTCTCCAGTGCATGAAAGTGAAAAGTGAAAGTGAAGTCGCTCAGTCGTGTCCAACTCTTAGCGACCCCATGGACTGCAGCCCACCAGGCTCCTCCATCCATGGGGTTTTCCAGGTAAGAGCACTGGAGTGGGGTGCCATCGCCAATGAGTGTTACTGAGAAGAAAAGAGAGAAACGAAAACAACAGCAACAGTTTTCATTAGAATCAGAAACTATTTTTAAAGCCTAGTTGGCTCCGGAGGAAATATTCGGGGGTAAGAGAGCCGGAGTGGCTTCTTAGGAGCAGGTGGTGAGCTTTGAGCAGGCCTTCAGCCTGGCAGGTCTCCACGTGCTGTGCGGCCCACGCAGGCCGGCTGACTCTTTAAGGTCCACACACCTAAATGTTTGGTGTCATTGCAAGATATACCGTCTGAACATGGTACAAACAAAAGAAAAAGGAAAAGGAAAGCATTTCCATACAGCTGTCATTCTACAAGACAAGGCGCCTTCTCTTCTCCCCGAGATCTTTTTTTCCCTGCCAACTTAGGAACGACATTACTTCAGGGTCAGAACATGAGACCCCATGTACTGGAGGCTCACATCCAACCACAGTCTTCACGTCAGCCAGCCTAAGCGCCCCAGAATTTGAAGCTCATGCATTCTTTTGGGTAAAAGAGACAAATTTACTTACTTTCCAGGCCAGAAACGCATCAGACCCTTCATAGAAAGGTCAATTCTCACTTAAACTGCAGTCTCAAAGGAGAGCTTCAAAAGACACAGGTTAATTTCCGAAGAAGGGGAAAAGCGTCCTGAGCTGCTTTGACCTTGTTTCTCAAAGTACAGACGAGGGGGCTGAGAGCAGGGCTCCACATGGTGTGCAGGACGCCAGCCAGCTTGCTCTTCCCCGCGCTGTAGCTGGAGACGGGGCTTATGTAGGCGTAGAAGACAGCAGATAGTACATGCCCACCACAAGAAGGTGGGAAGAGCAGGTGGAAGAGGCTTTCCCCTTCCCCTCCGCAGTCCGCATCTTTAGGAGGCTGGAGATGATGAAGCCATATGGCACGGTGGTCAGCAGGAAGTTCAGTATACCATAAAAGGCATCAGCCAGGACAAGCACGACGCTGTCCACGTAGGTGGAGCTACAGGAGAGCAGTAACAGAGGCGGGGCCTCACGGAAGAAATGGGTGATAACACTGGGGCCACAGAACAGAAGCGCAGCATCAGCCCAGCGTGGGCGGCCGTGTTGAAGGCACACGGTGCCCACACGCCTGCAGCCGCGTGCCCCAGAATGCCTTGCTCATTGCGGTGCTATAGGGCAGCGGGTGGCAGATGGCTGCACACCGGTCATAGGCCGTGGCCGTGAGGAGGAGCAGCTCGGAAGACACAGCCCAGGTGAGGAAGTAAAGCTGGGCCGTGCAGCCCCCGTAGGAGACAGAGTGCTCCCTAATGCTAGGCCCTCCAGTGCCTTAGGCACGACGGAAGATGTGCAGATATATCCATAGCTGCCAAGTTGAAGAAGAAGAAGTACATGGGGGTATGGAGCCCGGGGTTGAAGGCGATAACCAAAATGATAAGAACATTTCCTGTGAGTGCCACAGAGAAGAGGGAGAGGAAGCAGCTGAACAGGAGCACACGGTGTTCTGGGCGCTCTGAGAAACCCTGCAGGACAAGCTTTGCTACCAGAGTCCAGTCACTCATGGTCCTCAGGCTGAAAGGGCTTCTGGGACTACGAGGTGCATCTCCAACCACAGCTTCATGTGATTTCAGGGCTAGAGAGAGAAGCAAGAGGCGTCCTAAGGAAAGCTGCTACCCCGTTTCATTCATGCCCAACATGATGCACAAGCAACACTAAATAGATGTATTAAGACTCAGTCAAGATCAACACAAAAATATAACAATAGGCAAAGGGTAGAGCATTCAGTTCATAAAAATCAGGTTAACATGTCCAAGTGAACTCATGAAGCATCACTCAACCTCAAAGAAATGCATGTTAAATAAATAATCCACTCTTTATCAGCCATGATTCAGCAAAATTAGAAATGCATGACATTGACTAACGTTAGCACAGGTGCCAAGATATAGGCGTCTTACAATCCATATTTCATTCGAGCCACAACATTCACATCTGGGAATTTATCCTACAGAAGTAAGAGGACCCTCAAGTTGTCGTTGCAGCATTATTTATAACAGCGAAACTTTTAAAGTAACCTATACTCTTAAAGAGGAGTCAGTATGATACATCGATATAATATATTACAGTGTACTTATCAGAATGAAGCTTTAGAATGCTTACGAAATGCTGATGCTTATGAAAATAAATGAAAAAGTTTCAAAATAAGTGTGTACAACTTTTGATTATTTTGAGTTTTAAAAAAGCATGTCTGTATATGTACCTGTAGGAAAAAGCAACTGCTGAGTGATAGGCTAGAATTTGAACAGTGAGGATGGGTTGCAATTGACTTCCTATTCTTGTTTTTGCTGCTCTCTCTTCTCTGATTTTTCCATTTACTAACCTTCTTAAAGGCATATGTATCATGGAGTTCTCTTTCTAACGATTCTTCCGTAGCTCCCCATCACTGACAGATGAAAGGCTCCCACCCGCTACTCCTGGACCCACCTCCTCTTCAGCCAGTGTCTTTCCAGTGGTCTCACCCCTCAAGGCCAAAGCTGCAACCACACCCACAGCTCCTAATCCTGCCAAGGCATGAACCACACCAGGCTTTTGTGGCTTCATTCTGGCAACCCACTCAGCCAGGAATGCCCCCTGCTCATGAACCAGCTTCTTCACCAGCGCCCCACGCTTTTCAAATATCCCCTCCCCTAGAAACAAAGGACCATTTTCTCCTTTGTAGCCTTTCAAGACCCTGAACTCACTTCTATCGTAGAAATCATTACAAGTCACTTCGTGGTGGAGGCATCCAAATATCTGCCCTGTGGGAGGCATATCTGCCTCAGTTCTCTCTGGGAATCCTTTTGGGGCACTCAGCCCAAGGCCTGGCATGGAACAGGTGGGCCTTCTGATGTGTTCTCTGAAATAATGTTGAAGAATAGTCTAGTATGGAGAAGGAAGTGGCAACCCAGTCCAGGATTCTTGCCTGGGAAATCCTATGGACTGGGAAGCCTGGCAGGCTACAGGCATGGGGTTGCAAGGAGTCAGCCAAGACTGAACTACTGAGCACATAGTAAAGTGTAAATAAAAGCAGAATCCTTTCGATTCTCAGCACAGGGTACATTCTGAATTGTTTAACATGAAATGTATAACCACATTTGTTTCTTCCTTGTTTTCAGCTTTGTATGCATTGAAATAGTTAATTAAAGGAAGCTTCTTACTTTCAATTCAACATTCTGTTTTTTATCAAAATTCATTGAATGCAGTTATCTCTGAAGCGTTAAAAGGTCTACATGAAATGACTAGATTTCACCTACAATTGAATCACATCACCATCTTTGTAAGGTGAAAACTGCTTTTTCCAAGAAGAGCGTAAAACTCCTCTGACTCAGAGTAACAGGCTGTGTTCGTGTGGAGTCTTCTCAAAGAGCTGCCCCTGACGGAGCGCCACCTGCTTCTTCTCTGCAGCAAAGTATCCTGTCAGTGACTCAGCTTGGTGGGTACAATAAACGCAGTGTGATTCAGATTACTCCATTTTTCCTTGGGACAAAAATAAATAATATATACTACTTTTGCCCCATTTGCGTTGAGGGTCTGGAGATAATATCTGCTTCCTCTGAGCTGTTTTGCTCCGCACCGATCTGGTGAGCGATTCCTGTTTGAGCCCAGGGCCTCCTGCGAGCCTGGAAAGCCGAGGCAGGCTGAAAAGGAACAGCACGGGGCTTGCCCCCGTGGACGTCAGCAGACAAGGCTTCTGCACCTCCCACGGGTGTCCCCCAGAAATCCGCCCATCTGATGCCTCCAGTTATCACTCTCGGTCCCTCCACAGTACAGGCCACAAGCCAGACACGATGCTGTGCCCACGCCGAGGGCGACACGCGGAGCCGCCGTGCGCAGGAGCACCAAGAGCGGACCACGGAGGAAACGGTAAACCGTTCCTTCTCTGAACTCAGCTCCAGAATCAAGATTTTAAAATTTTAAATAAACTACAATATAAATGGACATTTTCAACAGGTATTGAGTACAAGGAAGTTTCAAAAAACTGGTTCACGTCCAAGGAGCAGATGGCCTCTCCAATAACTGCCCTCTTACTGCAGTTTCCGAGGCAGGTGGACAGCTCTCCCTCCAGCTGATCAACAGAAAGACCAAGGAGTCAGGGCACCGACTGACTCTCCGTGAGAATGACCTCAGAATCTCTGCTGGACCTCAGTCGGCCATTCCCTCTCCTGGAAACCTTTCTCTCCTGAGGTTCAGAGGGCACTGGCTTTAGTTCTCATCAGGCATCACAAGATTATTACAAAGATGCGAGGGGAAAAAGAGATTTCAGGCGCCACCAGGCAAGTCTTAACACGTTCCACATTCAGACAGCATGGCTCCCCAAATGCAAGGCGATAGGGCATGTAAACAGTGGCTCTTTTCCACACTCACCAGGCCACTTGGCACTCCACTTCAGTGAAAATTAAATTCATCTTGGACGATTTAATCACTTCAAAGAAACAGTATGCAGTGTCCTCAGAATTCCTGAAATTAAAAACTTATTTCATTAAAATTTTTTCGTGTGTGTGTGGGTGGGAGTTTGACAGAAAGGTAGATTGAATTTTTGGTGGAAGGCAATTTATTTTCAGTGAATTTTTAATCTTAGTTTCAGTTTACTATTTTTAATTTTACAAGTGGAGATTTATTACTATTTTAAGATATTTAAATAACAATGAGTAAATTGACTATTTCCATCATTTTCATCTCTGAAGGAGTTTAAAGATGTTCACAGACACTATATAATTAATCCATTGTCCTATTACATAGGAAGGTAAATATTCTTATTATAAACGTAATCCATGAACAGAAAACTAAAAATCAGAAAATGTCAAAATCTCATATGTTCAGGTTTAAATCTGAAGAACAGTTTGAAGATGACCCAGTTCAACCTATTTATTGTAAAATCACAAAGGCATCTAAGTGACTTATCCTAGTCACAAAGAGTACTAGTGATGAAATTGATGTCCAGTACAGGGCTTTGGAATTTTAGCCTAGAATTTTTTGCTATTTAATTTGTTAGTTTCCCTGCTGAATCCAATCTTGCCAAATGTCCAAAAAAAGACAAGAAAAATCTACCAACCACGTATATGACAATGTATTATGAGCAAGGCATGGAAATGCAAACCCTAAACGCTCAGCCATTTTTTTCAACCTATTTGCTCCATTACTTCACTGATTGATTCAGTGGCAATTATACACACTGAGAAATCCACAAATGTTACTGGCTCTGGATCAGCTAAACAAAAATTCAGATCTTTTATATAGGTAATGATCAAAACTAAGTAGACTGATTATGAGCAGAACGAACCACCTTCAGAATATTGTTAATATTGTGAAAAAATTCTTTCAGCTTTATGAATTTTAAGTACAGGCGTCCCTTCTCTGTCGACTGCAATCAAGGCTGGAAACCCGATAAGCCCGAGGCAGTGTGTAATCTAAGTCGAGAGCAGTCTAGACAGGATGAAAGCTTTCATTCTCTGCTAAAGCTGTTATTGGCAAGATTTTGTGACTCATTAGTAAAGTTTGTCACTGCCTGTGGGAGACACTGAAGAGAGATGTTCCCAGTTATTTCTCTAAGTGGACCCTGAAGGAGCAATTACACTAAGTGTCTCTGCTGGGTACCTGGCTGTCATCACTGTTCACACAAGGGCTAGTTCAGACTTCTGATTCAAGTGTTCAAAAAGAGATAATAATAAAGATTTATAAACAAAGAATTCCTTTTCTATGATGTTACTGATATACTACTATTCGGGAATACATGGGTATTCAGTTCAATTCAGTGGCTCAGTCGTGTCAGATTCTTTGTGAACCCATGAATGGCAGCACGTCAGGCCTCCCTGTCCATCACCATCTCTCACAGTTTACTCAGACTCACGTCCATCGAGTCTGTGATGCCATCCAGCCATCCCATCCTCCGTCGTCCTGCCCCCAATCCCTCCCAGCATCAGAGTGTTTTCCAATGAGTCAACTCTTCGCATGAGGTGGCCAAAGTACTGGAGTTTCAGCTTTAGCACCATTCCTTCCAAAGAAATCCCAAGGTTGATCTCTCTCAGAATGGACTGGTTGGGTCTCCTTGCAGTCCAAGGGACTCTCAAGAGTCTTCTCCAACACCACACTTCAAAAGTATCAATTCTTCGGTGCTCACCCTTCTTCATAGTCCAACTCTCACATCCATACATGACCACAGGAAAAACCATAGCCTTCACTAGATGGACATTAGTCGGCAAAGTAATGTCTCTGCTTTTCAATATACTGTCTAGGTTGTCATAACTTTCCTTCCAAGGAGTAAGTGTCTTTTAATTTCATGGCTGCAGTCACCATCTGCAGTGATTCTGGAGCCCCCAAAATAAAGTCTGACACTGTTTCCACTGTTTCCCCATCTATTTCCCATGAAGTGATGGGACTAGATGCCCTGATCATCGTTTTCCAAATGTTGAGCGTGAAGCCAACTTTTTCACTCAACTCTTTCACTTTCATCAAGAGGCATTTTAGTTCCTCTTCACTTTCTTCCATAAAGGTGGTGTCATCTGCATACCTGAGGTTATTGATATTTCTCCCAGCAATCCTGATTCCAGCTTGTGCTTCTTCCAGTCCAGCGTTTCTCATGATGTACTCTGCATAAAAGTTAAATAAGCAGGGTGACAATATACAGCCTTGACATACTCCTTTTCCTATTTAGAACCAGTCTGTTGTTCCATGTCCAGTTCTAACTGTTGCTTCCTGACTTACATATGGATTTCTCAAGAGATAAGTCAGGTGGTCTGGTATTCCCATCTCTTTCAGAATTTTCCACAGTTTATTGTGATCCACACACTCAAAGGCTTTGGCATAGTCAATAAAGCAGAAATAGATGTTTTTCTGAAACTGTCTTGATTTTTCCATGATCCAGCGGATGTTGCCAATTTGATCTCTGGTTCCTCTGCCTTTTATAAAACCAGCTTGAACATCTGGAAGTTCACGGTTCACGTATTGCTGAAGCCTGGCTTGGATAATTTTGAGCATTACTTTACTAGCATGTGAGATGAGTGCAATTGTGCAGTAGTTTGAGCATTCTTTGGCACTGCCTTTCTTTGTAAGTGGAATGAAAACTGACCTTTTCCAGTCCTGTGGCCACTGCTGAGTTTTCCCAATTTGCTGGCATATTGAGTGCAGCACTTTCACAGCATCATCTTTCAGGATTTGAAACAGCTCAACTGGAATTCCATCACCTCCACTAGCTTTGCTCATAGTGATGCTTTCTTAGGCCCACTTGACTTCACATTCCAGGATGTCTGGCTCTAGATTAGTGATCACACCATCGTGATTATCTTGGCTGTGGAGATGTTTTTTTTGCAGTTCTTCTGTGTCTTCTTGCCACCTCTTCTTAATATCTTCTGCTTCTGTTAGATCCATACCATTTCTGTCCTTTATCGAGCCCATCTTTGCTTGAAATGGTCCCTTGGTATCTCTAATTTTCTTGAAGAGATCCTTAGTTTTTCCCATTCTGTTGTTTTCCTCTTTCTTTGCATTGATCACTGAGGAAGGCTTTCTTATCTCTTCTTGCTGTTCTTTGGAACTCTGTATTCAAATGCAAATATCTTTCCTTTTCTCCTTTGCTTTTCACTTCTCTTCTTTTCACAGCTATTTGTAAGGCCTCCCCAGACAGCCATTTTGCTTTTTTGCGTTTCTTTTCCTGGGGATGGTCTTGATCCCTGTCTCCTGTACAATGCCATGAACCTCTGTCCATAGTTCATCAGGCACTCTATCTATCAAATCTTGTTCCTTAAATCTATGTTTCACTTCCACCGTATAATCATAAGGGATTTGATTTAAGTCATACCTAAATGGTCTAGTGGTTTTCCCTACTTTCTTCAGTTTAAGTCTGAATTTGGCAATAAGGAGGTCATGATCAAAGCCACAGTCAGCTCCTGGTCTTGTTTTTGCTGACTGTATAGAGCTTCTCCGTCTTTGGCTGCAAAGAATATAATCAGTCTGATTTTGATGTTGACCATCTGGTGATGTCCATGTGTAGAGTCTTCTCTTGTGTTGCTGGAAGAGAGTGTTTGCTATGACTAGTGTGTTCTCTTGGCGAAACTCTATTAGCCTTTGCCTTGCTTCATTCCATACTGCAAGGCCAAATTTGCCTGTTACTCCAGGTGTTTCTTGACTTCCAACTTTTGCATTCCAGTCCCCTATAATGAAAAGGACATCTTTTTTGGGTGTTCACTCTAAAAGGTCTTGAAGGTCTTCATAGAACCATTCAACTTCAGCCTCTCCAGCATTACTGGTTGGGGCATAGGCTTGGATCACCGTGATATTGAATGGTTTGCCTTGGCAATGGACAGAGATCATTCTGTCATTTTTGAGATTACATCCAAGTACTGCATTTCAGACTCTTTTGTTGACCATGATGGCTACCTCATTTCTTCTAAGGGATTCCTGCCCGCAGTAGTAGATATAATGGTCATCTGAGTTAAATTCACCCATTCTAGTCCATTTTAGTTCGCTGATTCCTAGAATGTCAATGTTCACTTTTGCCATCTCCTGTTTGACCACTTTCAATTTGCCTTGATTCATGGACCTGACATTCCAGGTTCCTAGGCAATATTGCTCTTTACAGCATTGGACCTTGCTTCTATCACCAGTGACATCCACAAATGGACATTGTTTTTTCTGTGGCTCCATCCCTTCATTCTTTCTGAAGTTTTTTCGCCAATGATCTCCAGTAGTGTATTGGGCACCTACTGGCCCAGGGAGTTCCTCTTTCAATATCCTGTCATTTTGCCTTTTCATACTGTTCTTGGGGTTCTCGAGGGAAGAATACTGAAGTGGTTTGCCATTCCCTTCTCCAGTGGACCACGTTCTGTCAAACCTCTCCACCATGTCCCACCCGTCTTGAGTGGCCCCACAGGGCATGGCTTAGTTTTATTGAGTTAGACAAGGCTGTGGTCCTAGTTTGATCAGATTGGCTAGTTTTCTGTGATTATGGTTTCAGTGTGTCTGCCCTCTGATGCCCTCTTGCAACACCTACCGTCTTACTTGGGTTTATCTTACCTTGGACGAGGGGTATCTCCTCACCACCGCCCCTCCTGACCTTGAACATTGAGTAGCTCCTCTCGGCCCTCCTTCGCTGGTGCAGAACTATAATTCTGTGACAAAGAATATTGATACATTTTGCCCAACTGTCAAGCAAGGAAATGTTTTTAGAACTACACCCATAGTATTTTGGTAGTTCATCTTTGCTAAGTGAAAAAATATGCTCTTGCTTTATATTCAAAGACTTCCATGCATCTCCCTACGGGGATTAACTTTATTTGAAAGACAGCATGGGGAAGTTCAACCCTATTCTGTTCAAAAACAGGGGAGATTTTGGTGGTAAGCAATTAAGAAGAGGATGGCAGTTTTATGAGAACAACAGTCTAAACCACGAACCACCTAGACATGTGTAAGAGAAACTAAGTAAGGAGACAGTTAAGGAGAGACTTCCTAGGTTTAAACAAAATTCAAAAGCAGGTTTCAAAGACTACTTCTGTAAGTACAGCTCAGTTCATTCACTCAACCATGTCCGACTCTTCACGACCCCATGGACCACAGCACACCATGCCTCCCTGTCCATCACCAACTCCTGGAGTCTACTCAAACTCATCTCCACTGAGTCAGTGATGCCATCCAATCATCTCATTCTCTGTCATACCTTTCCCCTCCTGCCCTCAGTCTTTCCCAACATCAGGGTCTTTTCAAATAAGTCAGCTCTTCGCATCAGGTGGCCAAAGTATTGGAGTTTCAGCTTCAACATCAGTCCTTTCAATGAACAGTCAGGACTGATCTCCTTTAGGATGGACTGGTTGGATCTCCTTGCAGCCAAGGGACTCTCAAGAGTCTTGTCCAATTCGTCCACACTCAGCTTTCGTTATAGTCCAACTCTCACATAACTACTGGAAAAACCATAGCATTGATGAGATGGAATTTTGTTGGCAAAGTAATGTCTCTGCTTTTTAATGTGCTGTCTAGGTTGGTCATAACTTTCCTTCCAAGGAGTAAACATCTTTTAACTTCATGGCTGTAGTCACCATCATCAGTGATTTTGGAGCCCAGGAAAATAAAATCTCTCACTGTTTCCACTGTTTCCCCATCTATTTCCCAAGAAGTGATGGGACCAGATGCCATGATCTTCGTTTTCTGAATTTTGAGCTTTAAGCCAACTTTTTCACTCTCCTCTTTCACTTTCATCCAGAGGTTCTTTAGTTCTTCATTATTCAGGTCAGACTGTGGAGCAATTTATGCCTCAGAGAGCAATTAAACAGTATTTAGTGGAGCTTAATAGTGGGGTGTGATGCCAAAAGAGACAGAAAAATTGAACAGATCAGGGAAAGAGACAAAGAAAGCACTGCTAAAGCCCTGTAATCCCACCTTAAGAATACACACGCCCAAGGCTGTGCCCCTGAAGAGTGACATCAGAGCATTCCCCATATTGCAAGTGAAATAGAAATCATATGTTACAGGCAAGTCAACCAAATCAATAAAAAATAAATAACCAAATGACAACTCTGGATGATAAGACATAAATGAGTATCCAGAATTTTTTAATTTATTATTTAAAACATCCAGTTCTGAACATAAAATAACCCATATAGAAGAAACAAGGCAAGCAACAGAAGCCGCCTTTGAAAGTGTCCAGATGTAAGACAGCATAAAAAGAATCAAAGCAACAACTTTTTAAATGTTCAAGGGAACCATGCTTAAAGAATAAAGGAAAGTATGATGAAATGTCTTGTTAATTAGAGAATATCAACAAAAACACAGAAATTCTAAAGTTAAAAAGTACAACCAAAATAAAAATTTCACTACAAAGGATCAAGAGTAGACTGGAGCTCATAGAAGAGATAACCAAAGAACTTGAAGGCAGACCAACAGAGACTATGAAGTCTGAAGAACAAAAGACAAAAAAGAATAAAGAAAAATGAACAGAACCTCTGAGTAATATTGTTGTTGTTTAGTCACTAAGTAGTGTCTGAATCTTTTGTGATCCCATGGACTGTAGCCCACCAGGCTCCACTGTTCATGAGATTTTCCAGGCAAGAACACTTGAGTGGGCTCAGAGTACTATGAGAAAATGTTAAACATACCTACATATACCAGTAAGAACATTCAAAGGAGAGGAGAAAGAGAAATGTACAGAAAAAAATATTCAAAGAAGTAATAGCTGAAGACGCCAAATTTGATGGGAAATATTCACCTACACATCCAAGAAGCGTGATGAAGCATAAGGGTAAACACGAAGAAATATACACTCAGATACCTTGTGGTCAAAATGTTGAAAGGTAAAGAGAAAATGTTGAAAACAGCAGGAGAAAAGCACGTGCCACATACAAGGAAACCTCAGTTAACAACTAACTTCTCACTAGAAACAATAGAGGCCAGGAGGCAGTGAGATGGAAATTCAAAGTAATGGAGGAAAAAACTGTCAATAAAGAATCTTACATCCATTTATTATGGTATATGAAGTCCTAGCCAAAGTTATTAGGCAAAGGAAAGAAATAGAAGGCACCCAAATTTGAAAGGAAGAAATAAAATTACCTTTCATCACAGATGACATGATGTAGAAAATCCTAAAGATTCTACAGCCCCCCCAAAAATAAAATGTTAGAAAAAATAATGGAATTCAGCAAAGCTGCAGCATACAAAATCAACACACAGGAGCTTCCAGTTCACGATAGTGGAGTTAAAAGACATATGTTCATCTCCTCCTGCAAGAGCACCAAAATTGCAACTAGCTGTTGAATAGCCATTGACAGGAGGATGCCGGAAGCCACCAAAAAAAAAAAAAAAAAAGATGCCCCACGTTCAAAGACAAAGAAGAAGCCACAGAGAGCTAGTAAGATGGACGCAGCCATGATAAAATCAAATCCCATACCCTCTGGGTGAGTAACCCACAGACTGGAGAACAATAAATACTCACACTATTGTGAAGGTTCTGAAACCCCAGTCAGGCTTTCAGCCTGGGGATCCAAGAAAGGGCCTGGGACTCCACAGGGAATGGTCTTGAGAGCCAGAAAGACTTGACTGGGGCTCCTAGAGGACTGAGAGACAGGGCACAAACAAGACTTTGCACACACCAAGACCCAGAGGAGAGGAGCAGCGACCCCACAGCAGACTGGACAAAAACTGCCTGCCAGTGTTGGAGGGTCTCCTCTGGAGGCGTGAGTGGACGCGGGCTCAGCGCAAGGATGGGGGCACTGGAAGGTCCCCCTTGGTGCAAACTCTCTTGGAGTTTGCCATGAACCCTATCCCAGAGCCCATGGACGCTAGGACTGGGTCACCTCAGGCCAAACAACTACAGGGAAGAAGTGCAACCCCGTCCATCAGCAGATAATTGGATTAAAGCTCTACTGAGCAAGGCCCTGCCCTCCAGAGCAAGACCCAGTTTTTCCCATCACCAGTCCATCCCATCAAGAAGTTTACACAAGCCTCTTAGCCTCATCTGTCAGAGGGCAGACAGAAGAAGCAAGAAGAAGCACAGTCTCACAGCGGCTAAAACAAAATCCATTTTACAGAAAGTTAATCAGGATGAAAAAAGCAGAAAGTTATGTCCCAGAGAAAGGGACAAGATAAAGCCCCAGAAAAACAGCTAAATGAAGTGAAGACAGGCAACCTTCCCGAAAAAAACTCAGAATAATGATAGTGAAGATGATCCAGGATCTCGGGAAAAGAATGGAGGTAAAGATTGAGAAGATGCAAGAAACGTCTACCAAAGGCCTAAAACTAAAGAACAGACAGGGAGGATAACACACTAGAAGGATCCACAGCAAACTAACTGAAGCAGAAGACAGGAAGATGACCTGGAGGACAGAATGGTGGAAACCACTGCCGCAGAACACGACATCGAAAAAGTAATGAAATGAAGACAGCCTAAGAGACCTCTGGGACAACATTAAATGCACCAGCATTCACATTATGGGGGTCCCAGACAGCGGAGAGGGAGAGAGGACCTGAGGAAATACTTGAAGAGATAATAGCTGAAAACTTCCTGAACATGGGACAGGAAATAGTCAACCAAGTGCAGGAAGCACGCAGAGTCCCAGGAAGGATAAACCCAACGAGCAACATGCTGAGAACATAGTAATCAAACTGACAAATAAAATATTAAAAGCAACAAGGGAAAAATGTCAAGCACCATACAAGGGAACTCCCATCAGGCTACCAGCTGATTTCCCAACAGAAAAGCTGTAAGCCAGAAGGAAATGGCATGATATATTTAAAGTAATGGAAAGGAAGAGCCTGACACCAAGAATACTCTACCCAGCAAGACTCTCCTTCAGATTTGATGGAGAAATCAAGGGCTTTCCAGACAAAAGTTAAGAGAATTCAGCACCACCCAACCAGCTTTACAACAAATGCTAAAGGAACTTCTCTAGACAGAAAACACAAAAGAAGGAAAAGACCTACAGAAAATAAACCCCAAACAATTAAGAAAACAGTGACAGGACGATACCTATCAATAATTAAACGTAAATGGACTAAATGCACCAATCAAACGACATAGACTGACTGGGTGGATGAAAAAAAATACATGCCTACACTTCCACTTACCACAACACTCTGCCTGACCCCCCTTCCCTGCCCCAAGTTGTATGCAATTATTATAAATTGTTAATCATGTCCCCATTATGGCTTGCAATTGTAATTTTCCTTTATTTTTGTCTGGCTATTGATTGTGAAACTGATAAACATGATTATATAACTATTACTCACTAATACCATTGTATCGTGATTGGTCAACAGAAAAATAATAGAACTCTATATCAACAAAACTAGGATCTAAGAGGAAAACCTGCAATCACTTTTTAAATCTAGATACATATCAGAATTATCCTGAAATTTTTGAAAAATACAATGCCCAGTTACTGCTTTCCTTCACCAGAGCTCCAGACACATTTCTAATGAGCACTCACGTTTAAAAACAACTGGACTATATGGTGATCTTTTACTTTTATCTAGTTTGTTTCACTTTTTCTATTTCATATTCAGGGCTCCCCTTTCATTTAGTTTATGTTCTCCAATTTCTCCATCTCCACTTTTTTTTTTTAATGTTCTTTCTCAAGCTTTTATCAAGTGTAGTAGAAAGCTTTTCTACACATATACATGTATTATTCAGTTCAGTTCAGTCGTGTCTGACTCTTTGCAATCCTAGGGACTGCAGCACGGCAGGCCTCCCTGTCCCTCACCAACTCCCAGAGTTCACTCAAACTCATGTCCATTGAGTCGGTGATGCCATCCAACCATCTCATCCTCTGTCATCCCCTTCTCCTCCTGCCCTCAATCTTTCCCAGCATCAGGGTCTTTTCAGATGAGTCAGTTCTTCTCGTCAGGTGGCCAAAGTATTAGAGTTTCAGCTTCTACATAAGTCCTTCCAATGAATATTCAGGACTGATTTCCTTTCCGATGAACTGGCTGGACCTCCTTGCAGTCCAAGGGACTCTCAAGAGTCTTCTCCAACACCACAGTTTAAAAGCATCAGTTCTTTGATGCTCTGCTTTCTTCACAGTCCAATTCTCACATCCATACATGACTACTGGAAAAACCATAGCCTTGACTAGACGTGGACTTTTGTTGGCAAAGTAATGTCTCTGCTTTTGAATATGCTATCTAGGTTGGTCATAACTTTTCTTCCAAGGAGTAAGTGTCTTTTAATTTCATGGCTGCAGTCACCATCTGCAGTGATTTTGGATCCCAAGAAAATAAAGTGTCTCACTGTTTCCAGCTTTCCCATCTATTTGCTATGAAGTGATGGGACTGGATGCCATGATCTTCGTTTTCTGAATGTTGAGCTTTGAGTCAATTTTCTCACTCTCCTCTTTCACTTTCATCAAGAGGCTCTTAAGTTCTTCTTCACTTTCTGGCATAAGGGTGGTGTCATCTGCATATCTGAGGTTATTGATATTTCTCTCGGCAATCTTGATTCTAGCTTGTGCTTCATCCAAGCCAACGTTTCTCATGATGTACTCTGCATAGAAGTTAAATAAACAGAGTGACAATATACAGCCTTGACGTACTCCTTTTCCTATTTGGAACCAGTCTGTTGTTCCATGTCCAGTTCTAACTGTTGCTTCCTGGCCTGCATGTAGGTTTCTCAAGAAGCAGGTCAGGTGGTCTGGTATTTCCATCTCTTTCAGAATTGTCCACAGTTTATTGTGGTCCACACAGTCAAAAGCTTGGCATAATCAATAAAGCAGAAATAGATGTTTTTCTGGAACTCTCTTGCTTTTTTGATGATCCAGAGGATGTTAGCAATTTGATCTCTGGTTCTTCTTCCTTTTTCTAAATCCAGCTTGAATATCTGAAAGTTCATGGTTCATAAATTGTTGAAGCTTGGCTTGGAGAATTAAAGAATTACTTTACTAGCAAGAGAGATGAGTGCAATTGTGTTTGAACATTCTTTGGCATTGTCTTTCTTTGGGATTGGAATGAAAAATGACCTTTTCCAGTCCTGTGACCATTGGTGAGTTTTCCAAATTTGCTGGCATATTGAGTGCAGCACTTTCATAGCATCATCTTTTAGGATTTGAAATAGCTCAACTGGAATTCCATCACCTCCACTAGCTTTGTTTGTAGCGATGCTTCCTAAGGCCCACTTGACTTCACATTCCAGGATGTCTGGCTCTAGATGAGTGATCACACCATCATGATCATCTGGGCCATAAAGATATATATTTTAGAAAACTTATGAATTTTTACCTAACTAAAAAAATTATGACATTTTGATTCCACTTGTTTGACTTAGTATGAATAGAATGCTAGATTTCTAATTAAAAAATAGATATGCACCAAAGTTTGCTATATAGCATAGGAAACTATAGTCAATATCTTGTAATAACCTATAATGGAAAATAATTTCAAAAATAATATATGTGCATTTGTGTAGCTGAATCACCTTGCTGTGCACCTGAACCACTGTGAGTCAACTATACTTCAATAAAATATGCATATTTAAAAAATAAAACCACAGAAAAAAAATCAGCACAGAAAAATCTGTTGCATGTCCATATAATAATGAGCTATCTAAAAAGGAAATTAAGAAAGCAGTGCCATTTACCATAACATCAATAAGAAAAATACTTTGAAATAAGATTAACCCATGAGATAAAAGACTGGTACACAAAAAACTACCAAAAAAAAAAATAGAGACACATAAATGAAATAAACATCTCATATTAATCTTGTTAAGATGGCAATACTACCCAAAACAATGTATGTATTCAATTCAATCCTCATTAAAATCCTCACAATGTTTTCGGTTTTTTGTTTTTGTTTTTTTTTACAGAAACAGAAACCCATCCCCAAGTTCATCTGGATGGCAAGGGGCCTTGAATAGCCAAACAATCTCGCAAAAGAAAAATAAAGCTGGAAGCAGCACAATTCCTGATTTAAATTCTTTTTCCAAAGTAATCAAGACAGTGTGATGTCAGCGTATGTTGAAAGCTTATCCTACACCACATACAAAACTTAAATCAAAATGGATCAAAGACACACAGGAAACAAACTTACAGTCACCAAAGGGTCGGTGTGGAGCGAGATAAACCGGGAGTATGGGACTAACAGACACACACGGCTGCATATAAAACGAACAACATGGATCTACTGCTCCACAGGAGGCAATGCTCTTGTGATAAACTATCAAGGGAAAGAATTCAAAAAAGAATATAGATATATACGTATACATGCATAATCAAATCACTTCTCTGTACACATGAAACTAAGACAGCATTATAAATCAGAAAATGAAAAAAAGAGCATCAAAGACCAAACTTCAAGACCTTAAACTGTAAAACTCTTAATACGAAAACAGTGTAAATCTGCAAGACGTTGGATCTGACGAGTGATTTACTGAATATAACAACAAAAGCACAGGCAGCCAAAGAAAAAATAGAAACAGAGAAAATGCAAAGCTTGTGCATCAAGAATCTTTCAACACAGTCATAAGACAACTCATGAAGCGAGAGAATTCTTTACACGTCATATATGATAAGGAATTAATATCCAGAATAAAGAACTCCCACAACTTAAACATTAAAAAATAACAGTGCAGTTCAAAGTAGAGCAAAGAGCGTAAACGGACAAACAGATGTCCAGTAAGTCATGAAAACACGTCTAGCATCGCAATTTCCTTTCCTTTCCTGGTGATTCTAATCGATTCTAATCGCCAGGAAAACACAAATCAAAACCACAATGAAACACCACCTCTCAGCTACCAGACCAGCTGTTGGTGAGGGTATGGAGAAGTCAGAACCCTGTACACTGTTGGTAGAAACGCTAAAAGTTGCAGCCACTGTTAAAGACTGTAGTGATTCCTCAAAACAGTTAAACACAGAATTACCATTGATCCAGCAACTCCACTTCTGGGTACACACTCCAAAAATCTGAAAGCAGAGACTGGAACAGATATTTGACACCAATGTCCATAGCAGCATTATTCACAGTAGCCGAAAGGTAAAAACAACCCAGTGTTCATCAACAGTGAATGGATCAACGAAATACGGTACACTGAACCATCATTCAGCCTTAAGAAAGGAACGAACCGGCAACTTGCAGACATTACGCTGAGTGAGACCAGCCAGACGCAAAAGGACAGACGTCGAATGATCCGCATGCAGGAGGCGCCTAGAATACCCCAAGCTGGAAAAACAGAATGAATGGGTGACAGCCAGGGACCGTAGCCAGGAGGCAATAGAGAGCACCTGTTTCACAGATACAGAGTTTCCATTCGGAAAGCTAAAAACGTCTGGAGAGGGAGGCAAATATCATAATGTACTCACAGCCACTGACTGTCCACCTGGAGAGCAGCCCTGGGTGTTCACTGGAAGGACTGATGCTGAGGCTGAAACTCCAGTACCTTGGCCACCTCATGTGAAGAGTTGACTCATTGGAAAAGACTCTGATGCTGGGAGGGATTGGGGGCAGGAGGAGAAGGGGACAACTGAGGATGAGATGGATGGCAACACCGACTCAGTGGACGTGAGTTCAAGTGAACTCTGGGAGTTGGTGATGGACAGAGAGGCCTGGTGTGCTGCCATGTATGGGGTCGAAAAGAGTTGGACACGACTGAGCAACTGAACTGAACTGAACTGAAATTTACACCTAAAAATTATGCAAATGGTAGTACATTTTATGTTATATGTGTTTTATGACAATAAAAATAAACTTTTGTAAAATAAAAAAATTATTATAAATTTAGTTTATGTATTTATATACAATAATAAAAAGAATCATATACCTAGCAAAGCTATTTTCCAAAGATGAATGTGAAATAAAGACATTCACAGAGAGACTTCATAGGTAGCAGGCTAACCCTAAAAGAAACACTGAAGCAAGTTTTTCAGGATGAAGCAAGTGACATCAGACAATAATTTGAACCCACCCATAAACACCAATAGAACCAGTAAATTTAGTTATATAGCTAATTACAAAATACAGTATAATTCAACACAAGCATATATTTTTTTCCTTTCTTCTTTTAACTGATTTAAAAGACACATGTATGAAATCAGGAACAAGACAAGGGTGCTTGCTTTCAATACTTAGATTCTGTCTTGTGCTGGAGATTCTGGCCAAGGCAGTTAGGCAAGAAAAAAAAAGGCATTTAGAAAGATAAATAAGAAGCAAAGTATCTCTACTCTCATAGGACACAATCTTGAATAAAAGGAATATGTACATACTCACACGCAAAGCCATTTGAATCAATAAACTAGTTCGGCAAGTTTGCAGAATACAAAATTAATACACATCAGTCAAATGCTTTTCTATAAACTAGTAACGAACAATCTGAAAATAAAATTATAAACCAATTCCATTTACAGCGATGCCAAAAGAAAAAAATACCTACTAATAAATTTAACCAAGGAGGCAAAAGATTACCAAAACTGTAAGATTATAATAAAAGAAATGGAAGACACACAAAAATGGAAAGACACTCTATGTTCTCAGGTTAAAAGAATTAAAATTGTGAAGATATATATATATATATATATATATATCTGATAAGGGACTAACCTCCAGCCTACAGAAATTAATGTACAGATTCAAGGCAATCCCTATCAAAATTGCAATAGGACTTTTCACAGAAATAAAGAAAATAATCCAAAAATTCATATGAAACCACAAACAGCCAAAGCAATCCTGAGAAAGAGGAGCAAATATGGAGGCATTTTTGGAGTCAAATTATATTACAGTTCAGTTCAGTTTGGTTACTCAGTCATGTCTGACTCTTTGTGACCCCATGAATCCCAGCACGCCAGGCCTCCCTGTCCATCACCATTCCCGGAGTTCACTAAAACTCACGTCCATCGAGTCGGTGATGCCATCCAGCCATCTCACCCTATGTCGTCCCCTTCTCCTCCTGCCCCCAATTCCTCCCAGCATCAGAGTCTTTTCCAGTGAGTCAACTCTTCACGTGAGGTGGCCAAAGTACTGGAGTTTCAGCTTTAGCATCATTCCTTCCAAAGAAATCCCAGGGCTGATCTCCCTCAGAATGGACTGGTTGGATCTCCTTGCAGTCCAAGGGACTCTCAAGAGTCTTCTCCAACAGCACAGTTCAAAAGCATCAATTCTTTGGCACTTGGCTTTCTTCGTAGTCCAACTCTCACATCCATACATGACCACTGGAAAAACCATAGCCTTGACTAGATGGACCTTTGTTGGCAAAGTAATGTCTCTGCCTTTGAATATGCTATCTAGGTTGGTCATAACTTTTCTTTCAAGGAGTAAGCGTCTTTTAATTTCATGGCTGCAGTCACCATCTGCAGTGATTTTGGAGCCCCAAAAAATAAAGTCTGCCACTGTTTCCACTATTTCCCCATCTATTTCCCATGAAGTGATGGGACCAGATGCCATGATCTTCGTTTTCTGAATGTTGAGCTTTAAGCCAACTTTTTCACTCTCCTCTTCACTTTCATCAAGAGGGTTTTTAGTTCCTCTTCACTTTCTGCCATAAGGGTGGTGTCATCTGCATATCTGAGGTGATTGATATTTCTCCAGGCAATCTTGATTCCAGCTTGTGCTTCTTCCAGCCCAGTGTTTCTCATGATGTTCTCTGCATATGATATTACAAAGTTATAGTAATCAAGACAGTATGATACTGGCATAAAAATAGACACATTGATCAATGGAACAGAGTAGAGAGTTCAGAAATAGTGTATGTGTATATATATATGTATATACATGTCAACTAATCTATGAAAAGGGTAGAAAGAACACACAATGGGGAAGGAATAGCCTCTTCATTAATGATGTTGAGAAAACTGGATATCCACAAGCAAAATGAAGTCAGATCCTTATCTTACACTATATGCAAAACCAACTCAAGATGGATTAAAGACTTCAATGTAAAATATGAGGTCACAAAACTATAGAAGAAAACATAGGGGAAAGCATAGGGGGAAATCGGTCTTGGCAATGATTTCTGGATATGACACCACACAGGACAACAAAGGTAAAAATCGAGTAGGGCTACATCAAACTAAAAAGCTTCTGTGCAGCGAAGGGAACAGTTAGCCAAGTGAAACGGCGCCCACCACATGGGAGAAATGTTTTTAAACCATACATCTGATCAGAGGGGCTTCCCAGGTGGCTCAGATGGTAAAGAATCTGCCCGCAGTGCAGGTTTGATCCCTGGGTTGGGAAGATTTCCTGGAGAAGGTAAAGGCAACCCACTCCAGCACTCACCTGGAGAATTCCACCGGCAGAGGAGCCTGTTGGGCTACAGTCCATCTGGTTAACCTTCAAGCTATACAAGGGACAAGGAACTCATACAACTCTGTAGAAAAGACAAAACAAAATGTCCAATTTAAAAATAGGCAAAGGATCTGAAGATGCACAAAGAACAGTCAACAGGTACATGAAAAAATGCTCAGCATCAGGTAGCAGAGAAATGCACATCCAAGCCACAGTGAGATGCCACCTCACACTTGTTAGGATTATCAAAAAGGTAAGTGTTGGTCAGGATGTGGAATAAAGGGAATCTTTGTACATTGCTGGTCTGTAAATTGCTGTAGCAACTATGGAAAACAGTAGAGAGGTCCTTCAAAAAATAAAAATTAGAATTAGCATATGACCCAGCAATCCCACTTCTGGGTATATATCCAAAGGAAATGAAAGGATGTTGAAGAGATATCAGCACTTCAGTGTTCACTGAAGCACTATTCACATAGCAAGATACATAAATAACCTAAGTTTTGACAAATAAATGAATGACTAAAGAAAATGTGATATATGCATATGTGTGTGTGTGTGTGTGTGTGTGTGTGTGTGACCCAATGGGTGACCCAATGGAATAGCGTCCAGCCATAAAAAAGGAAATTCCGCCAGTTGTGACAACATGAATGAACCCAGAGAACATCATGCTAAGTAAAAGAAACTAAACACAGAAAGCAAACACTTTCTGTATGAAAGTATGATTTCACTTCTCTGTGGAATCTTAAAAAGTCAAATCAAAACCAGAGAGTACAGCAGTAGTAACCCAGGGCAGTGGTAGGGAAAATCAGGAAAGGTTGGTCAAAGGGTACAAACTTTCAGTTATAAGATGTATAAGTCCTAGACATCTAATGCACAGCGTGGGGACTATGGGTAATAATACTGCCTCGTATACTTGAAATGTGCTAACAGAGTAAATCTCAAGTGTTCTTGCCACACCAAAAAAAAAGGAACTAATGAGGTAATGGATGTGTTTACCGGCTTGACTGTGGTAATCATGTCACAGTTTGCTTTTATTTTTTTGCAGAAATTTACAAGTTGATCCTATAATTTATATGAAAATGCAATGGACACAAAATAGGCAAAACATTCTTGGAAAATAAAGAACAAGGGCAGATCCACACTTCTCAATGTAAAACTTGAAGTTACAGTGGTCAACATGGTGTGGCGCTGACAAAAGACACACATATCGGTCAGTGGAACAAAATTGATCGTCTACAAATAAACCCTTACAGTTACAGTGAATTCGCTTTTTACAAAGATGCCAAGGCAACTCAGTGGAAAAAGAATCTTCTTTTCGACAATCCAGGACAACTGTATAATCATACGCAAAAGAATGAATTTGGATCCCTATATCACACCATACATAAAAATGATCAAAATGGACCATAGGTCTAAATGAAGACTCAGATGATAAAATTCTTAGAAGAAAACATAGGAGTAGATTTTTGTGACTTTAGCATAGGCAACAGGCTCTTGGATATGGCACTAAAATCACAAGCAACAGAAGAAAATATATATAACTTGGGCTTACTTAAAGTTAAAAACTTAGTGCTTCAAATATAACCATTTGAAAAACTGAAAAGAAAGCAACGAAGTATCTATAAAAGAGTTGATAAGGGGCTTCTATCCACAATGTATGAACACATACAACTCAACAGTGAAAAGATAAACAAGCTAAACATTTTAATGAATTAAAGATCTAGATATAAATTTCTCAAAAGAATATATACTAGTGACCAAGAGCATGAGATAAGGTGCTCATCATCATTAGCAATTAGGGAAGTATAAATCAAAACCGCAATGAGATGCCCCTTCACAAAGAATATAATGTGTTGATGAGGATATGGAGAGAACGGAAGTTTGTATGTTGCTGATGGAAACACAGAATGGTATAATCACTTTGGAAAACAATCGGGCATTTCCTCAAAATGATACACTCATCAAGTTATCTGGACCCCCTGGATGAAGGGGAATGATCCAGCAATTCTCCTCATAGTTATTTCCTGGAGAGATGAAAACATATCTATACACAAACATTTGAGTGTTCATATCACCTTTATTTATAATAGCCCTAACTCAAATTTCCATCATCTGATGAACAGATAAACACAATGTGGTCTATCTATCCATAAAATGGAATATTATTCAGCAACAAAAAGGATAAAGTACTGATACATGATGCACCATGGACCAGCCTGGAAAAAAACGATACTAAGGGAAAGAAGCCAGTCAGAAAAGGTCATATATTGCATGACTCCACTCATATGGAATGTCCAGAACAGGCAAATCTATAAAGATCGAAAATGGATTTGTTTGCCCTGGAAAAAGGAGGAGAGAAGGAAATGGCAACCCACTCCAGTATCCTTGTCTGGAGAATCGCATGGACAGAGGAGCCTGACAGGCTGCAGTCCACGGGGTCGCAAGAGTCAGACACAACTGAGCGGCTAAACCACCTCCACCAACGGGAAGTGAGTGCTAATGGAGTGATGACAATATTCTGAACCTGACTGTGGTGGAAGTCTCGGGACTCTCGGAACATTGCATTACATTACTAAACACCATTGACGTGGTGCTTTGCATGAGTGAAATGCTTGGCATGCTAATTACATCTCAATAAAGCTGTAAAAATAAAGAAGAAAGGAAGGAAGGGAAAAAGGAGAAAAGCACACCACGATGGACTTTAAGTAAGGCAATAGATGACTTCACCTGTGCTACAGAGAATTGGGGGATGGGGTGGGGGGGTGGCAGTTAGACTAGAGATAAAGGTATTAGATAGGATGCAGTCACTACAATCCATACAGAAGATGTTGAAAGACTGAGCCAGGGCAGAGCAGCAAGCACAAGATGGAGATATTTTGGAAATTATCCCCCAATGGCAAAGTTTCTGCCGAAACAGACATTTCATTTCATTTTCTGCTTGAGAGTAAAGGGCATGAGCGTAAATTTACTCAGTGCTTGGGGAAGTACCTTAATAACATATTACAAAGGTTTCAACATGTTCATACACTTCGATCTCTATATTAAGAAAAACTTTTTTAATGTCTTGAGCACAAAATATGTACTACAGGATTATTTATGATGGAGAGCAATCTAAATGCCCAATAATAATGGATTAGTTAAGGGAATGACGGTATATCCATACAATTATAATTAAATATCACACAGTTGGCAAAGTATTTAAGACATGAAATTACATAACAAAATATCTTAGTAAGGAGAACAGAAATATGACAGGAAATTACACATACAGTGTGCTCTTAATGTAAAAATATATAATGCAATTAGTCAGTGTTTACTGACTGCTTTTTCTGCACATCGTTGTTATGAGTTTTGTGTATCAAACTTCTATTTCCTACAAAGATAGTTCATTGCTTTCATCAGAAAACATATTGTAGCTCCTTTTTCTAAAAAAATAACGGCCATTTTATTCTTAAATTTGAAGAACATTCCCATAGCCACCTTCGTGCCTTCTCCAGAGTTCCCTGGAGCGCATGTCTCGGCTAATGGGGGCTGGGTCTCACTTTTGCGCTATCACCATCCACCCTGTCTTAGCTGGGGCCAGTCTTCCACGTCCTATGCTTTGACTCCCAGAGAATCCCTCTGGCCAGTCCCACTGAAATCTGCCCTCATCTCTACCTGTAGAGAACGGCAGGTGCCCCCTCTCTCCCTCTGCCCAGCGTGGTGGTCCTACCAGGCAGAGGAGGACGCAGAGCTTCCCACCAGGCAGTCTCAGCTCCCAGAAATGAGAAATCCACCTTTAGCCTACCACTGTGCCTGTCCCCAAAGGTGACTGTGCAAAACAGGCAACGTGATGGAGCCACCACCTCAGGTGGGGTGAATTTATTTTTAAATGTAGCTCAACTCCTTACTGAATGCATACCACAGTCAGTTTTGCAGCTGGGTATGGGGGAGGTATAGGGGAATACAGACTTCTGAGATCAGGACACAGCAGTTAGACAGCTGACCACCGCGGGAGGTTTCCCTCTAACACACAGCCTTTTACTACCATCCCTTCCGGGCCTCTGCCCATCATCAGTTACAAAGCTGATTTAAAACTAATTAAAATAGATACGTGAATAAATAAAACTCTGCCAGGCACTGGGTTTTCGAAAACCAGCTCTAACTCCTGGGACATCCTGGCTACGGAGTCCACGTCATCTTCCCTAGGCTTCCGGCCACGTTTCCACTCCCAAACCATCTCCAAACAAGCCCCATTGCACGCCCAGCCTCCCTGCCCCCAAGTTCCTGCAACCCTTCCGAGCACTAGCCCCCTCAACACACCCTCCTAGGTGTCCGGCTTCCGGCTAGGGCAGCCTCCCGCTACACGCTGACCATCTCCAGGCCTGAGGTGCCTGGCACCTGACTCCCCTCAGTGCCCACCTACACCGGGCCTATTGTGACATTCCACCAAGGCTGTGGAGGAAGCCCGTGCCCATGCCCATGCCCGGAAGTCTCAAGTACCAACTCAGGTGTCACCCCTGAGAAGCTTTGTTGACGCCCCACGTGGGCTCCTCTGCCCGCCCTAGACTCCCAGAGCACCCCTGCTCTCAAGAATCGCAGACCCGCCCCAGTCGCGCGGCCTCCCGCTCCCCGTGGGGCCTCAGTGAGGGCAGGGGCTCCGTCTGGCTTTTCGAGGGGTCCCTGGAGCCCAGCCCTAATGCTTCCCAGGAACTAGGGACTGAGGGAGGCCGAGGCCGGAGGGAGGGTGAAGAGTGGAGACACTGAGTGAGCGAGCGGAGGGCGGAGAGCGAGGAGGGGTAGCCGCTGAGGTGGCACCAGTCCCCTGACGGCTAAGACACACGGCAAGTCGAGGACGTGAGGTGCAGGAGAGGGTGACGCTCATGGTGCTCTAGGCGAGTCCGGAGGGGCCAGAGCTGCCCGGCGGCCCGGGGCGGGGCGGGGTCAGAGCTGCTGGGGGAGCTTCACAAAGTTATTATAATTTGAGTTCACAGGTTCTGTAATTTTCATAACATCACAATATATGTATGTTTTAAAAGTCTATTGAGGTAATGATTACATGAGTATAAAACAGACCACTAGGTAATAATATTTGCCTCTATATATATGTACACACACACACATATATATATATAACACATATATATACAGTTTAAAACTCTGTGAGTGAGAGCATAGGCACTAATCTCTACATATCTTCACATGACAAAGACATATTAATTTCTAGTTTCTCATTAATAAGAAAATAAGGTTGAAATGGACTGACAGTTTAAGATACCATGGTTGGAAAGTTTCAAAACCAGGGATGAACTCAGATCTCTTTGTTCCTCTTCTGTGTGTGTGTGTCCGTGTGTGTGTGTGAGACAGGGCTCTTTATATATTTCCTCTTTCAAGAAAACCTAACACAAACGACGGTCTGTTTGAGCTTCTGACTAATACAGTCTGTTAGAATAATGTTACTGAGCTTCAGATGCCATCTTCAGATGCCATTTAAAATAATCATATATGATATATAATCTTCTCCAAATTATATGTCATCAAGAACTAGCAATTCACAAACAATGAAGCATCATCCCATATGACTATATTGATCAACTTAGGATTCTTGGTGGAAATGGAACTCAGCTATAGAAGAAACACTAGCAAATTTAAAAACAAAAAGACAGGACTTCCCTGCCTGTCCAGTGATTAAGATTTTGCCTTCCAATGCAGGGGGAGTCAGTTTGATCCCTGGTGAGGGAGCTAAGACCCCATCTCTCTGGGCCAGAAAATCAAAACATAAAACAGAAGCAATGTTGTAAAAATTCTATAATGACTTTAAAACATCCACATAAAAAAATTAAAAACCTAAGAACAAAATTTTTTCTATTATTTTATCCAGTTTTACTGAGATATAATTGACATAAAGTATTATGTTGGTTTAAGGTGTACAGCATACTGATTTGACTTTCACATACTGCAAAATGATCATTTCAATAAGATTAGTTAACACCTATCACTATATACCAGCAGTAGGAAATGACAACCCACTCCAGTATTCTTGCCTGGAAAACGTCATGCACAGAGGAGCTTGGCAAGCTACAGTCCATGGGGTCACAAAGAGTCAGACACGACTGAGTGACTTAGCAGCAACATCTCATATAGATACAGAAAAATTAAAAAAAAAAAAAAGATTTTGTTTCTAGTGATGAAAACTCTTAGGATTTAATCTCTTAGCAACTTTCAAATTCACCACACAGCAGTGTTAATTACAGTTACTATGTGGTATATTACATCCCCAGGATTTATTTGTCTAATAACTGGGAGTTTGTTTCATCTCATAACTTGGAAGTTGGTTTGAAACTTATATTTTAGTCAAGTAATGGTGCAACGTCAATATCCTAAAGACTGTCTAGAAGTGGCTTTCACCCTAGCATTTTGGGTCTTTCCATTTTGACTCCCACCCCCATGTCCATGGTCCTGGCTGTCTTCTGTTTGCTGACTCTGGAAGAAGATGGGAAAGAGCAGAAGAGAAGAAAAAGGCTTTCTTACAAGCCCTGAACCAGAAGATAAACGAACTGTGGCCTCTCTCAAACTCTTGTAGTGAGAATTAGTCACACAACTACAACTAGACACAGTGAGGAAGCTGCGGCGCCGGCGGGAGAGGTGCTGAGGCGTTTCGAGGCTCCCGGTGCTGGTTGCTTCCGCGCCCCGCGGCTCCCGCTGCCCGTTGCCATGCCTTCCTACACCGTCACCGTGGCCACCGGCAGCCAGTGGTTCGCGGGCACCGACGACTACATCTACCTGAGCCTCGTGGGCTCCGCGGGCTGCAGCGAGAAGCACCTGCTGGACAAGCCCTTCTACAACGACTTCGAGCGCGGCGCGGTGAGGGCGCACGGCAGGGACGGGCTGGGGCCGTCGCGGGGCGGGGTGCGGGCGGGTCCAGGACCCATCGGGGAGGCTGGGACCCAAGCTTGCGGGCGAGGGGCTCTAAGAGAATCCTTAAATGAGCAAGTGCTGTGACCATTGCTTGCGCGCACTTCGTGGGACTCCGTAGATGACACCTCAGCAGTGGAGAGAATGGGGAGGGCTAGGGATCCAGAGACCTGAGTTCCACCAGGGCCGATCACTAGCTCACTCCGCCCCCATCCCGGGCGTCAGTTTCCCCAGACAGAAAGTGCAAGTCTAGGAGTCCCATCCGGTGGCTCAGTGTGGCACTAGCTGATGTCTCCACACCTGGGCAGCTCACATTCCCAGGCCAGGTTCCCAGAGGGATGCAGAGCGAAGGAAGGAGAGACTGATACCGGGAGAAGACTTTTGCGAACCTGGGGGTCTTCACTGGCTTCCAGTAGAGTGCACACCGGCGAACACTTACCCCCAGGCTGTGAGTGTTCAGGGGAGGAAGAGGGAGGAGGGCTTCCCCTTCCCCCACCTCACCAGAGACCCTGGTGCCCTGGGAGTGCAGGGAGCAGAGGATCCTGTGTTGACGGCACCGCTAGTCTGCGGTGCGATCCGCGGCAGTGAGGTTTCGTTCAGAAGTGGATTCCCATTGCTGACCTGGGAGAGTGAATTCTAGCCTGTAGCGTTCTCTGTGAGCACAGAGGTGCTCACAACTGGTCCTTACCAGGTGTTTGGTGCCCAGTCCACTGGGTTTATTAAATGATTATTACTTAACTGCTCGTTAATGTGGTGATAGTCCCAACACACTTTACAGGTAGCCAGAAAATATCTGTTCCCTTCTGCCACTCCCAACTTCTGAACTGGACCGTAAAGATTTCGATGTCACAAAGCTGTCTTTTTACTTCTTCATTATTTTGTTGAACCAAAAGGAATTACTCATAGTTGACTATTTTTGACAAACAAAGCTGGCAATTTCATATGGTTCAACCAAACACTTCTTGGGTAATATTCATGAAGCATGTTTTAGGTCTGCAGAGCCTAAAGTCAGCCAGGAATAGTCCACTCCTTTCCAGGCTGGAAACTCAGAATGGGCTCGATTCCTACCCAGGAGCCTCAGAACCTTGCTCTGTAAGTCCAGCTGACACTTAGCCGAGTTCAGCATCTTCTGCAGCTAGAGAGTGCCCTTCCGGAAGAGTTAGGCATTGAGTGTATGAACTACCTCCTGTTGTTTGGTTTCCCCAACCAGGGACCTGGCCGAGAGGATGGTGGTGCAGGAGGGCTAATGGATCATCCATTTGGGGTGATGATACCCTCAGCTATTTCTGAAGCACCATCATTTCTTTCCATTATTTTGTGGATTCCACCAACACACGAGGAGGACAGGGTGCAGACTGCTTGATCCTTACGACCTGTCTCCAGGGCGTCCATCCTCCTTCGTACACTGCGCGTCTGTTCAGCATGGGCGCCTGGGTGTGGCTTCCAGGGGAGATAAGGATGTGGCCATAACACGGTTGTTGGAAAAGAGATGAAAGCATCCCTCTGTTCTTTATTTCCCCACCCTGAGAATTCATTCAAATGACATTGTGATTAAACGTCCCGGTGAGAGTCCCAGAAGCAAATTTCAGGAGAGATTTGCGTATTGCATTTCCATGGGGTGAGAAGGGCGCTTCCGGAGGGCACTGCAGGGGGCTTGCTGTCCCCAAAGCCTCTTTGAAAAGCATCGGCTTTTGAGAAAGTTCCCGTTGATGCAAAGTTACTCCACGCTGGCTCTTGCACAGCCCAGAGCTACTTCCTCATTCTCCAGCCACGTCTCTTTAAGGACAAGCTGTCCCTTTGGGGTAGAGGTGAAGGAGAAATCTTAGAGGAAATACTGTGGAGAAGACAATGCTATCCCATTTAACCTGAAAAGCGTTACAGTCATTGTAGATACTAACAGCAATGGTAACAACAATGAACACTTTTTCCAGGCAACCAATTCAGACGTTCCCAGGCCATGTCAGATCAACACTGCACTCCCCTCACTCAAAATTCAGTCCCTGTGATGAACAGGACTGCTTTTTTTCCCCCCTGCAATGAATTCAGTCACAAATCACTGGTTATTCTCATCAGAGTTCTGCAGAGTGATTCAGGACTGGAGTGGGAATCAGAGTCCTTCACAGGTGAGATTCTCTTGTCAAGGCAAATTTAGCAAGTTGGTGTTTCTTTGACTCTGTCCATTTAAAGTAATTCAGGTCCAGGTGGGATGACTGTCACAGATCCGAAGACTTGTGGGAAACCTTACCCTGAGCCTTTTTCATTCCCTGGCAGCACTTTTAGGAAAGCAAAAGACCACAGGGTGCTGTTTAGTATGTCTCCTTGAACGGAGTCAGTAAGTGTGATCAAGTCTTACAGCTTTACTTCTTAAATATTTTCAGTGAACATTCTTACAATATGTTCATGAAGAATGTATTGTAGAATACTGCCTTCCCAGAAAGACTGTATTACTGAAGAATAGGGCTTTCCTGTTGGCTCAGATGGTAAAGAGTCTGCCTGCAATTCAGGAGACTCGGGTTCAATCCCTGGGGGAGGGGTGGGGGAGAGCCCCTGGAGAAGGAAACAGCAACCCCTCCAGTATTCTTGCCTGGGAAGTCTGAAGAAAAAGTATTTCCTTCTGACCCTGTCCATCCTTCACCTGCCCTCTCTGCGCCATCTATTCCCTGCGTCCTCTCTTCTTCCTCCTTCTCGTCCTTCCTCGGCTCCGTTCTCCTCACAGCTCCTCAATGCCCAGAATCTCTGTCATCTTTTCTGCTCCAGCTTCTCCTTTCTGCTGTCTCCTAGATTCCCCCAGCCCCCAATGCTTTGCTTCTTTAATCTCCCTAACCACTGTCCCTTCTCTCCCTCTCTTTGCTCTAGCCTCTCCCTTATCCACCCCTAATCACCTCCCTCTCTCTCTTTCTCTGCTCCACAGAACCCTCCTCTCCCTTCCCACCCCCCATCAAGCCCTCTTTAGCCCACTCCACAACAAGCAGTCCAGGCTGGATCACATCATGACTCTCTGTCCTTGCTGTAGCAGGAATATGGGGCGGAGACAAACGGAACCTTTCTTTAAATGCCGATATAAAGATCAAAACAAAAACTGACCAACTAGCCCTTTGCTGAAATAGTCCAAAGCCTTAGAGCTGTGTGTCCAGTGTTGAGTTGAGAGCAACTGGATGAAATCAGCAAGCAAGTCCTTCTGAGAAAGGAGGCTAGTGAATATCAGGTTTCCATGTCTCTCTCCAGTGCCTGACTGTGGCACCCACCACTTCTGCCCCAAGAACTCTGTGCATCAGACCTCCCCTCCCACGTGTGAATTCCTCACCTCCTTTCTCCACATTCAGAATGCCCTGCTCATTCCCCTTCTCCACTCAGCTCACCTCCAAAATCTTACCAACTCCTAAGAGCTGCCTCAAATGCCATCTCGTAGGAAGCTTTTCCATGTCCTCCACCCCACTCCACATCACCTTCATACTCCATGGAGGGCTTGAACCTGGGCTCAAAGCCAGGTGACCTGGCTCCCAGACCAAGGCTTTTCCCACGATGCGATCATCGGGAGAAGTGAGAGGAACCCAGTCTGGGCCATACACAGGTATGGGTTCTAATCATGGGGCCACCAGTTACTTACTAGCATGGTAGCTGCCTGACCTCTCTGAGCCAGAGAGGTCTCCAGCTATAAATGAGATATAGGTTTCCAGCTATAAAATGAGATAATCACCCGCTCGGCCGTGCTGCCTGACCTCAGCCTGAGCCTCAGTTTCCAGCTATAAAGTGAGATAACCACCCACTCGGCTGTGCTGCCTGACCTCAGCCTGAACCTCAGTTTCCAGCTATAAAGTGAGATAACCACCCGCTCGGCCGTGCTGCCTGACCTCAGCCTGAGCCTCAGTTTCCAGCTATAGGGTGAGATAACCACCCGCTCGGCCACGCACGTGCTCTGTATTTACTGTGTGTCATGCCAACCACTGTTGGCACTGTGGACTGTGCGGAATGGACATGTGATGTTAATGAGTCAAGGCAAATGAGTCCACAAACAGTATCCACCAGCACACCGGCCCAGGGAGAGGGGGCAGGAAGGTCATCACACCTCCGGCTCTTCGTGCCTTCCTAAGACCTGACTTTCTGTTTGATGCACAGGACCCTGAGATCTCCCCAGGGGCCCCCTCTATCCTCTGTGACTCTCCAGCAAGCAGGAACTCCTCAGAAACCAGTTTCCAGTCACCAGACTTTGTCCCTAGACAGCCCAAGTGAGGGCTGAATTCCTCGGACCCTCGTTCACCTGCTGGGGCACTGCTCCAAAGCCAGGGCCAGCCAGAGACCGGCCAGACGCGCAGGCCCGTCCTGCCCCATCCCCGTCAGAGAGCATACTGAGTCCCTGTAAGTCTGTCCACAGATTCCATCCCAGGTGAAGCTCCAGGGCCTTCCACCAGGTACCTGTAGGGGCCACTGGGGCCGGGGGACCTGGAGGGTCCATTCTCCTGTGAGTGCACACAGGCGGGACAGGTGACCCTGCTCTCCCTGTCCGCAAAGAAGCTGCTTCGTCTCTTCTTTATCAGTCACTGCCCACAGCTGGATGTCTGGCCCCCCTTTTAAGAGTCACTCTGGAGAGGCTCCGGGCTCCGTCCCACTTCCCTGAGAAAGCCCACCTCAGGTGCTCGTGGCTCTTGTCTCCCCCTTCACCTCGGCCTTCCTGCACCAGCCCCCGGCACCGGCAGCCCCACCCCCAGCCCCAGGGAGCCGCAGGAGAGCCGCTTCCCCTGGAGCCAGCAGCCAGCCGGGGCCACCGCACTTCACACGCTCGCTTCCCTCCGCGGGTCTGCGCTGCCGGCAGCACGGGGCTGCAGGCTCACTCGGCCTCGGCTGGGCTCTCAGTGAGCAGGCTCTGGCGAGAGAGCAGCCAGCCCAGGTGGTGGCTCCCTGACAGGTGAGCCCGCTCATCTGTTCTGCCGGATGCCCCACCTTTCAGGCAAAAGAACCCTCCTGTCCCACGGTGTGTCTTGTGAGAGAGCAGGGATCACAGACAAGTTCACAGAGAACGGTGACCCCCAGGCCAGTGGGGCCTTGGGCAGAGAGGGGGCTGTCAGTACTACAGATTGTTGATCCCTGGGGAGAAGGTGGCAGGCCCCAGATTGGGAGAGGAGTCCCAGTGAGGGGCTGGTTGAACAGAGGAGCTGAGAGGAGGGAGAGGAAAGGACCAGACCACAGGAAACTGGCAAGAGGCTTCCGCTTTCTGACCATAAGCGTCTAGCATCCATAGCAGCAAAGACACGCAAACAGCTCCCTGTGCTTGGAGCCAGAGGGTTTGCTGAAAATACCCAACTTCCCACTCTTCTTAAGAAGTCCTCCTGGGGGCGTCCTGGGCTTTGGAGGGTGAGCACGGAAGCGGGGACGCACACGGCCTTGTGCGAGATGAGCACCCATCCCCTCCACTCATCTCGCTGCTGCGCTGAGAACTCTTTAAGCTCTGCCACCCAGAGACGGGTGAGATCTGGCTTAGGAAGGCCTCAGGTGGCATTGAGTCTGGGGCTTCCCGAACCTGCTGGTCTTCAGAACACCTGATGCAGTGTTCGAGCCCCAGCCTTCTCGCCCAGCTGCACATATGGAGAGGAGGGCCTCCGAGGCACTGCCGCCGTGCCAGCTGGCCTTCTGGGGTCAGGAGCCTGGCAGCAGCCGGGGCGCAGGGCTGCGCGTGGCTTGGGACGGCAAGGCCAGCCTCCGCCCGCCGCTACGCTTCCGACGTCGTGGGAAGCGCTCGCCTGGCCTTCTTGGCGTCACTGTGGCTCAGGGAGCTGCAGAGGCCGGGACGACGTGCCTGTGTGGCTGCACTCTCACCCGAGCCTCCTCGTCTCACCCAGCTGTCTGCCCCGCTGATAGTGAGGACCCATCGGAAGGCTTGGGCTGGACTGCAGCCCCGCCAGTTAGTAGTGGAAGTGGGACTGAGTCTCACTGTCTGCATCTGAGACACAGGTCATAACCTTCCCTCCTCCCACAGTGCCTGTGGGATCGGTAGCAGCATGAGGGAGCCCTTCGCCAGTTGCCCCTGTGTGCAAGGGCCAGTCCGCCTCCGCCAGCCCTGTGGGGTAGCAGGGCCAGCAGCCTGCTGCCCTTGTGAGTGGGGTCCGCTGCAGAGGCCCTCACTGAGCCTGGCCTGGAGGGCTCTCCCGCCTGGAGCCTCCGCCTCCCCCATCCTGGGCCCTGTGAAGACGGCAGGTCCCCTCCAAGCAGCGCTGCCGCTCACTCACTGCCATCTCCTGGGGGCCATCTGGGGGGCCTGGCCCTCTCTGTCACCCAGGGCACAGCGCAGAGCGATGCCAAGGGCAGAGAGCAGCAGACATCCCCGCTAAACAAGCGAGGAGGGCACAAAGGCTCAGGGGCCCCCAGACTCTGACTTGCCTCTTCTCCTCCTCAGGTCGATTCTTACGACGTGACAGTGGATGAGGAGCTGGGCGCCATCCAGCTGATCAGAATCGAGAAGCGCAAGTACTGGTTCCATGACGACTGGTACTTGAAGTATGTCACGGTAAAGACGCCCTGCGGGGATTACGTCGAGTTCCCCTGCTACCGCTGGATATCGGGCGAGGGCGAGATTGTCCTGAGAGACGGACGAGGTGAGCGGCTCAGGCCCGTCCACCTCCTGGGATTCCAGGAAATGAGAGGGTTTGTAGGCCCTCGGTCCCCGAAGCCCTGCATCCATGGGAATAATAGCAGTGCTGTCCGTGGCTGAGCGCCTGCTCTGCGCCCTGATGCCCCTGCAGGCACTGTGGCTTCCTCTGGGCACTGATAAGTCCCAGGCTCAGAGGGTGAGCGACAGGCTCCAAGCTCCATCCAGCCATGTCCCCTCTGCCATACAGTCCTTCAGGGGAAGGTTATGAGCCCCCCACTTTTGTCAGAGGTAACCAGGGTCTCTAGCAGCACATACCCCTGGGACGTGTCCCTGGATGGGTGGTTCTCCAGGTCAGCTCTCGGCTCTCCTCTCTGGGAGGCCACGGTGGGGCTTGGGCTCCTAGGGATCCCACCCAGGCCAGGGAAAGGAAGGGAGTGGCCAGGGAGGGGCGCCTGCACCAGCCCGGAGGAGGCACGGGCAGGGTGTTCACCAGCCATTAAACCTGCAGTCTCACTTTTTTGGTGAAAGAGAGAAGAACCTAAAATGTGCCCTCTTAAGCAAGACCCTCAAATGTGCAGACCCCAGTCTGACACTTCCTCACGAGGCCCTTCTTGGCACGAGACACACATCAGGCTCGGCTGGAGGTGGAGGAGAGAGAAGCAGATGATGGGGTCAGCTCAGGCCTCTTCCCCTCTGAACAGCGCCTCCCCTCTCCCTCACCAGCCTCCTAGCATGATTCAAATCCGTGCCTGGTGCTCTTAAACTCTCAGACCACGTCCTGTTGTTTCTGACCTGGAATTTAACTTAAGAAAGAAAATTTCAGGAGCATTTCTGAACTAAATAATTGGGGCAAGGATTTTTACCCTCTGTGCTCATGGCAGGGAAAAGACCACAAAAGTCATTCTGTCTTTTGGTGGCCAGCATGGAAAAGGCTGCAGACAGGGCACTTCTCTTTCACCAAGATTTTTAAATTGCGAGCTCCGCTTCCTCCTGGCCCCCTGCCACCCAAGCTCTCAGCTGTGTAGTCCAGTCCTTCTTCCCACAGACCCCAAATCTCTTTCCAGCAAAAAAAAAACAAAAACAAAAAAAAACAAAACAAAAAAACCGGCACATTCAAACTGGGCTGTTTAGAAGGCATGGCCAGTGTGGAAGGCCATTAGCTGCTAGTCCTAGTGGGGTGGGGGAGGGAAAATGCCAGAGTGATTCAGGAGAGAGTCCTGCAGCCAGAGCTGCTTGGGAGGAGCTGTAGCCTCAGCAGAGATGCAGACAGTCTGGGAGACGCTGAAGAGAGGCGGGGGAAGAAGTGTCTTCTCCTCCCTGTCCCGCGGCCTCCACTCTCTAGCCAGGGTTCCCAGTGGCTTGACCCAGTGTGAAGCCCACTCATGCACTGATCAGGGACCCTCGGGGGAAGGACAAGATGAAGGGTGGAGCTGGAGGGGCACATGGAAGCTGCCCAGCGTGTTTCCCTGATCCATTCTCTTAGCAACCTCAGCGGCTGTAAATAGCCTTTTTATCTTGCTCATGGTCTCAGGGGTCAGGAAGTGGGGAAGGGCTTAGCTGGGTGGCTCCTGCATGAGCCGTGGGCAGCCACTGAGGGGCGGGGCTAGAGAATCCACTTCTAAGATGGTTCTCTCACGTGGCTAGAGCTTCAGGGCTCCGTGGGCCCCTGCTCTCCACATGGCATCTCATTTTTAAGGCTCCCCCACAGAGCTTAGACGTCTCACAGTCTGGTGGTCTCAGGGGACGTGTGCTTCTTAAGTGGTGGTGGACTTCCAAGAGCGGGTATCCGTGAGTCAGAAAGTGCATGCTGCCAGCTTCTTCACACCTGACTCTGGAAACCGGCCCGGTGTAACGTCCACCGTGTCCTGTTGGCACAAGCAGGTTTCTGGGGGGAACCGGAACACTGGGCGCCATTTCTGCCCTTCTCTAGGCTCCGTTCACACGTGTGCTCTCTTCACAGCGAAGCTGGCCTGTGACGACCAGATTCACATTCTCAAGCAGCACAGACGCAGAGAGCTGGAGACACGGCAGAAACAGTACCGGTGAGTTGACGTCAGACCAAACAGCCGTGGAGCCGTGGTCTCCCGTCTCAGAGGCGTGACTCTGCCCACAGCTGATGCCCATCAGAGTTGGCATGTGGTGACCAACACACCAGATCCCTTCGATTCTCCTCAGCCCCCAAGCTCACCTCACCACCACGCCAGGCAGAGATGGTGAGAGTGGTGAGAAGTGTGGCGTCAACCATACCAACATTTAGAAGGAACGGGACAGCACTCTCCCACTTCCCACTGCAGGGCCCACCCCTCACTGTTTATGTCTTCTTCTCATACCTACTCCAGTTCTCTTGCCTGGAGAATCCCAGGGACGGAGGAGCCTGGTGGGCTGCGGTCCATGGGGTCGCTAAGAGTCGGACAGGACTGAGTGACTTCACTTTCACTTTTCACTTTCACGCATTGGAGAAGGCAATGGCAACCCACTCCAGTGTTCTTGCCTGGAGAGTCCCAGGGACGGGGGAGCCCGGTGGGCTGCCGTCTATGGGGTCACACAGAGTCGGACACGACTGAAGCGACTCAGCATCATATTTAAGTTATAAATGTGATACATGATCCATAAGAAAACTGACAAATCTTTAGCAAACAGACCAAGAAAAAAGAGAGGACTCAAATTATTAAAACTGGAAAGAAAAGAGGAACATCAATACCAGCCTCACAGAAATTAGCATGGACGAAAGGGGACAACATGGATGGCTGTGCACCAGCCTGTTTGGTGACTTAGTGGAGGCACTTCCCTGGAGGCCCAGGGGTTAGGCCTCTGCATTTCCAGCGCAATAGCAAACAGACCAAGAAAAAAGAGAGGACTCAAATTATTAAAACTGGAAAGAAAAGAGGAACATCAATACCAGCCTCACAGAAATTAGCATGGACGAAAGGGGACAACATGGATGGCTGTGCACCAGCCTGTTTGGTGACTTAGTGGAGGCACTTCCCTGGAGGCCCAGGGGTTAGGCCTCTGCATTTCCAGCGCAGTGGGCACTGGAACAGCCATTCCATGGCACTGGATTATGAATACATGCTAAACTATAGGTGAATCTCAAATACATTATGCCAAATGTTATTTACAAAAGGCTCTATGTTATGTGAACCTATTTTTGTGAAATGTCCAGAATAGGCAGGTCTATGGACAAGCATCAGTAGATTAGTCATCAGCTAGGGCTGAAAGCGGGGAATGGCCCATGGGTCATGGGAAAGGGTCCATCTATCAGATGGATGCAAAGTTTCTTCTGGGGGTGAAAATACTCCAAAACTAGGTTATGGTGGTGGTTGCACAACTCTGAAAATATAGAAGCCTTACACTTGGACATTTCTAAGGGGCGAATTCTACTGTATGTAAATTATATCTCAGTACAGCTGTTTCTCACGTTTATTTTTATTTATTTGGCTGTGCCAGGTCTTTGTACTGGCACATGGGATCTTTAGTTGCGGCTTGCGAACTCTTACTTGCAGCCTGTGATATCCAGTTCCCTGACCAGGGATTGAAGCCAGGCCCTCTGTATTGGGAATGGGGGCTCTTACCCACTGGACAAATCCGCAAGAGGAAGACTGTCAGTTCAATTAAAAAAAAATAAAAGGCACTTGCAGTCACGGCGCAAAATGTGAACAGCAAGTATAAAAAAAGGTGCTTAGCCTCATTTGTAATCGAGAAATCAAACAGGCAGAGCTGAGACGGTCGACAAGGCCCACGTGTCCGACAAGGCCTGACGGGTGGGAAGGCTCAGGCAGTGCTAACGGGGCCAGAAGCTGAGGCAACTCGCACAACACAGGCTCGTGACCTCTGATGGAAGTCAGGCTACAGCATGATCTGCGGCTCAGAAGTGCTGCTCCTGGATCCAAATCCAGGTGTACAGCTGCACCCGGATACATGTACAGGGACGGCCACAGCAGCGTTATCTATGAGAGCAAAACAACAGAAACCACCCAGTGTCCGTCAACAGAAGAGACGGATAGATTAAGGTAACTGCGCTGCAAGGGAGAGCAACGGACTGCAGGCACCCAGAGCAACGTGAGCAGACCTCACAGACACCGCGCTGAAGGACAGGAGCCGGCTACGCGTCGGTCAGTCCAGGAGGCCTGAAGCTATGCTGTTCAGGGAAACTTGTACAGCAGTGGAGCAGTAAATAGTAGCAGGAAGTGACTGTTACAAAGCTGAGGTGCTGGGGAGGCTGAGTGGGCATGTGCGGGGCTGAGGCTCCTGGCGACGTTCTGATTCTTGATCTGGATGCTGCTTGTACAGATGTTTGTCCTTTTTCATATGTGAATATGTGTGTGCATATATATGTACACACACATATGTTTATAGGTCCTTTTTCATAGTAAAAAAATTTTAATGAAACTTTTACGATCTTAGTACCACATATGGGAGAATAAAGGGCTTCCCAGGTGACACAGTGGTAAAGAATACGCCTGCCAATGCAGGAGACACAGGAGACGTGGGTTCGAAACCTGGCTCAGGAAGACCACCAAAACGGCAACCCACTCCACTATTCTTGCCTGGAAAACATCATGAGGAGCCTGGTGGGCTACAGTCCACGGGGTCACAAAGAGTCGGACACAGTAACTGAGTGTGCCTGTGCACATGCACACACGCACACACACTCGGGAGAATAATCTGATAATGCATGTGTAATGTTAAGGACAGTATGAAAAGGCAAAATGATAGGATACCAAAAGAGGAACTCCCCAGGTCAGTAGGTGCCCAATATGCTACTGGAGACCAGTGGAGAAATAACTCCAGAAAGAATGAAGGGATGGAGCCAAAGCAAAAACAATACCCAGCTGTGGATGTGACTGG